>VXAZ01003155.1:0-77280 GCA_013399875.1 Gymnorhina tibicen
GACTCCTGAAGTTGCAGGGGGCCTTCTCAGGGCTGCAAAGGCTGCAGCCACGGCTGCTGATGTTCTATTGTGCCAACACGGTTGCATGCCTCAACCATTTCAATTAGAGTTGAATTTTGATTAGGCAGGGACTTAAGGAGTTTTTTACTCTCTTAGTAAAGTTTTTTACTTTTTTTACTCTTAGTGAGTTTTTTACTCAGTCTGTGTTTGCATTCTCAACAGCAAGCTTCCAAAGCAAAATTTTGTGACCGGTCACGTTATCAATTTGACATTTGAGCGCCTGCTTAAGACAATACATGAACTGCATGTAAGGTTCTTGGGGTCCCTGGACAATAGTCATGAATGATTTCTGAGGTGTTCTTATATCAGGGACCTTCAGGAAGGCTTTGCGAGCCACATCTCGGACTCCCTCAAGGGCTTCCCTGGGGATGTCTCGGGCTTGGACACAGGGATCGGCGTATGGTCCCGGTCCCATAAGCTGTCTAGCCGTGAGACCAGCCAGGGCCTGATTGGTATGACCCACATAAGATAGAAGCAGATCCTGCGCAGCTTTTTCCCACTCCTTTTCCCATAAAGCATTTTGAGTGGGGGATAGCAGCAGCCGTGCCAGTGTTTTAGATCATATGGTGTCACGATATGAGCAGCAAACACAGAATCCAACAGGCTCGCAAAATACGGTGAAGTGATACCGTGCTCTGTGGCTGCCCGCCGAAGCTCCTTAAGCTCTGGGAAAGATAGCTGTTCCCAAAGGGCAGTTCGCTTTCTTGGTCCCATATACAAGACCTGTGCCACAATTTTGTCTGCAAAGTCTAAATCCCCTTCCTTTAATGCTTGTTCTTTCAAGCGGACCCAGGTATCGTGAGGGTCGGGGGGAAATAAATCTGGCTCTTTTTCAGGATCAGTGGGTCTGAGGATCCTCAAAAGGATCCTCTCCTTCATCCTGGCTGCTGTCAGCTGGACCATAGCCAGCAGTAAATACTTTTATAGATCGTGAGGAGCCCCTTTCCCTTTTTGTTGCGAGGGGGACTGGAGCCTCTAGTGAAAGAGGCACAGTCTCTTCAAATTGTAAAGAGCTCTGAGGCTCCGCTTCTGCAGAGGTGGGGCAAGGGGCATCCTCTTTATCTTTAGCAAGAGATTTTTCTTGAGCTTTTCATGTCAAAGATTACTTTCCAGGAGGGAACCATCTCTGCAGCGGCTTTATCACCATCAGCTACAGCATTCCAGAGTTCCACTCCTACTCTGTCCCACAGATCTGCCGTAAAGATTGTGGACTGAGTAACTCCTTGCAGTTTAGAAGCCGTCCAGCGGAGTATGATTTTTAAATCGTGCGCAGGCAAAGGTTTGCCGTGCTTGTCTAGCAGCTTTGACATGAGGTAGAACACGTCTCTTTCTAGGGTGCTCATCCCCTGACCCTGGCCCATAGTTCCCTGCAGCGACTCCCCTCTTTTAGAGGATCAATTGCCGGCCGGCGTGGCTCCCGCTTCTCCCCGTGGCTTAACCACCGTTCCAAAGGCTCCCGCTTCCCCCGCGGCTTAACCTTCGGCGACGTTCTGGAGTTCTGCAGGGCATCACTGACTGCCACCTAAGAGCAGTCCGAAATTCCTCACACGGGGCACTGCCATTGAGAACAAAACTGAATTTAAAAGATAGCATTAGGAGGATTAGTGGAAGAACATCACTAATCATCATCCAAAAGATCATCATCAACATCTAAAATCTTTGTGCCATGTCCTTGGCTGAGGGCTGGGCTGGGTGAACAGGGGAGCACAAACAGCACTGATTTTATTGTCCTCCTTTACTGTATTCCGCTTTACACCTTTACTGTATTCCCCTAAGAAATGCAAGAGCCAGTTTAGTCTGAACACATGCCTGCTGGGCTGCACAGGCTGGGAGGAAAGAAAAATCCTGCCTGGCTCAAACCAGTTGCAATTCCCAGCCCCATGGGAGCTCCCTGGAAGAGTGAGTATTGCCTATTTAATTTTTTATTTGGCATTTGTGTCTTTTATTTTTGTATTTTATTTTTATATTTTCTCCTTTTGGAGCAGGGCTGGAAGAAGACCAATGCTTCATATTGCTGGCAGATGTACAGAAAAAAACCTTGAGGAGCAGAGAAAACTAAGTGTATGCAGTATTTTGGGCTCCCACGTTTGGCACCCACACAGACAGGATGGTTAATTGGGGTTCTAAAGCAGGCTGCCCTCCTGAGCAATGGTTTCTCCAGGATCTGGTTGCCTTTAAGTCGGGCTGATGTGGATCTCCAGAACTGGAGGGAGAGCTTGTATTGTGCTCCATGGAGGTGATGTGCTCCCACTGTTAATAATCCTCCTGGGACTAGGAGTGGGGTCATTGCGTCAAGTTGTTATAGAATGGCTGCCACTAAAGGGAAGCTCAGTGCAGAGGTTACAACCTGGTGTACTGAGCTTGGGTTGAAAAGAGGGGGAAAAACAATCTCTTTCCCCTTTGATCAACTAATGCTACTTTTTTCCTGGTTTCTTTTTCTGCCCTAGTGTTATCTTTGCAGTACTGAATCTCTTACCAAGGGTTTTGCTGCATAAAATGTTGGTTTTGCTGGTGATGTTTCTTCTTTCTTTGAATAAATGTGAGAGCAAATAGCAATCATCCTGCTGTGTGTTTTGGCAGGTTCAGTGGGATCACGCTCCAAGCCCAAGAGGGTTTCTTTGAACAGGGCACCCAAAATTACCTGTGATCATGTTAGGTGATAGAGCTGCCCCATATTTGAGATATGACTCATGTTCGTTGTGTCAGCAGAGTAGAAAGAAGACATGAGGTTGTTGAGGCTGTGGCTGTGTTTGTTGAACAGTTCCCAGCTAGCCTGGGTGTGGGATTGATATTTCCTGAAATATCTTCTCTCCCAGTGAGGCTGGAAGGGAATAAAACCCACTGAGTAGAGAGTCAGCCCATGGCAGGGAGTTGGAATGAGATGATCTTTAAAATCCCTTTCAACCCAAACCATTCTGGGATTCCATGACTAGATAAGGTGAAAGTGATCGGTAAAGTCCCCTCCGTCCACCCAAAACTGTTGCTGGTCCTGTGCTGTGGATACAGGGGACCCTGAAATAGGTGGGAGCTGGACACCTTGTTCCATTGCAGTCCCTGCCTCTCCAAGGTGGGTTAGGATCTGTGCCTGAGTGAGTTTAATTACTGGGGACCCAATTATTTATCGTACACAGACCTGACAGATGCTGCTCCTGTTATTTTCTGACAGAACATTTGATTCCTTGTGTAGCTCCTGTGGTCTGTCTGCGCTGTTGATCCCCAGGGAAACGCGGAGATGTGGATGATTTTCTTTTTCCATGGACTGTGGGCTGTGATTCCCTGAAAATACCTTGGCCAGAAAGCGATGCTATGTCTCTTTGTTGTTCCACACATTGTTAAGCTTTAAATGATGCTGCACAAGCCAGGATCTAAGGTAATTCTTGCCTGCATTTTACCTTTTTTCTTGTCTATTGGCACACAGAAACACTAAGACTGGTGGTTTTGATGACAAATATTCTCTGCTGCATAACTAAATTTGGAGAATTGATTGGGGTATCCAGAACACACGTGCTGAAGTGTTTGGAAGGAATAGGGACCCTTGTGCTTCCAGACTGAATTCACAAGTTGTCTCACAGCAAGGGCTGGGAGAACGTCATGGAAAGGGGGATGTAAAAGTTTTCCCATTTCCACAAATCCTCTGCTGCTGGTAAATGTCAGGAACAGGTTTTTACCTTGGAGGAACTGACCATGGAAGCATTTGGAGGATGGCTGGGTGTGATGTGGGTACTCTCTTGCCTCAGCTGGAGGGAAGAGAAATTCTTGAGACCGTATGGAAAAGTGCAGCTGGACGAGCTGAGGTACTTTACAGACCCTCAGTACTTGGATCTGTATGCAAAACCTTTGTTATTGCTGAGAGACTTGCTGGAGATTCATGGTTTGAAGAGGAGGTGAAATTAGCACTTTAAGCACCACTAAAATCTACTCTTTCAGCCTAATTATTAAACTTATCTTCTAAACTTAATGCAATTACTGTTCAGAGGACACTCGTATTTTCTAGGTCACTCATCTCTTCCAGAACTTATAATTTTTCAATACTTTAAAAAAAATTTTTTTAATCTTAATGCATTTCTTGCCTATTAACTCAAGTGATTTAAGATACAACAGTCAGCAGTACATGGTTATTCTCCTCTATGAGGATGCACAACTTGGATCTCATCCAAGGTTGTGGTGAGGCTGCAACTCGAATAGCATGTTCAGGTTTGGGTCCCTCACTACAAAGAAGACATTGAGGTGCTGGAGGTTGTCCAGAGAAGGGAACAGAACTGGAGAAGTGCTACCAAGGAGGGGGAAGTTTTCCAGCTCTGTCTGGAGCAGTTTTTTTGGGAGGCTGGAGGTTCTTGGATGTGCCTGGGTGGTGCTCATGAAGTGTTTGGTGGAGAGGAGGCTGCTCCTGCTTGCAGGATGCTCTGGGTTCCAGCAAGAGTTACACAGCGTAACAGGGGTGACAAACTCATAGTTAATGTATTTCCATGTACTTTGGGAGACGTCAGACCAGCAAACAGTTTGCTGAATGTGTGTGTACAATGAGATGCTCAAATATGATGAATCTCAAGATCTAGAGTAGTGTTATTGAAAAATACACAATTTCCCCCTGGATGTATCATCTGTGGAGTCTCATAGTGCTCTCTCTCATCACTCACCTCTTTTCTGACATGTCTATGAATTCCTGGTGGGTGTTTCTTTTCCCAGCGCTGCTTTGAAAATAGATACCAGTGACTGTATGTTGTGGGGGGAAACAAAATTTAAAAATCCAGGTGTGCCAATGTGTTTCACCAAACCAGTTGCCCTCTTTATTAACCTTAATAATATTTATTTTCCCTGCAGGCCATGAGGTGGTTCATGCACTGTGTGAGTGCTAAGGCTGGAATTAGGATGCCTCATTGTGCCCAGTTTCTGCTGGTTCTGTGAGGTGTTTTGAGTTCACAAAGTGCATCCTTCTCAGCACAGTGGAGTCTGGTGAGATGGTGATTACACATCCTACTAATTTCCAGAAAGCAACTTGGAAATATCTTTGGTGCAGCTGCTAAAATCTGGTGAACCTTTTGTCCTCAGGACATCTCAGCAAACCTGAGCTCATCTTTGGAGTCTCCAACTGCAACAGCAGCCAGGCTTCTCTGCCCTCTTGCCTCAGTTTAAAGTTGGGTATAAAGATAAGAAAAGTTTTTCTAATGCTTAACTATCACTATCCAATACTTTCCTCTGGTTTGATTGTGTGTGCTGGGGAGAAATACCCACATGTGGTGATATTGTGGCTGGGGGCATGATTTATCTGGATTTGAACCGTGAGCTGCCAGCACTACTCGGAAACTCAGCTTAAGCCATCAATAGTGCAGCAAAACCTGGAAAAGCTTCTCTCCAGAGCTGGTGCTGGGATGCTGAAAGAACAGCAGTTGCCTCTTGTTCATCTTCCTCTACTGGTGACTTTAAATGCCCCTCATTTCTCAGGGTTATACTGCCAGAAAATGAAGTATGCAGTTCCTGCACTGATGTGTGAGTGTAGGAGAGAGGTGTTGAACCTATCAAATAACATGATTTTCATTTGATTTGCAGGATATTTGTGATACATCTGTTCTGCTGCCCTGATGTGCTGCCTTACAATGTGCTACCAGTGCTCCACCACCTGCTCCATCACCTGGTGAGTGCTGTCACTGCCACGAAAGGGTGGGAAAAATCTCCTTTTGTGCTGGGTTTAGGTGGTTCTTTTTCCCCCCGCTGCTGGCATCTGATGGACTTGGTGCAGCTCCTGTTTCCTCCTTTGTTTTTTCCTCACTGGGAGACTCCATCTACAACACGATGGACAAAACCCACCTAAGTCTGCAATTTATCAGAAAAAATTTCTACCTGGCCAAGCTGTGTCACAGCTCAGGTGGGGGCTGGGTATTAACTACACCTTGGGCCCCAGCAGTGTCACAGAAACAGAAGGTTTTATTCTTAAATAAATGTGAAATTGATTTAGTTTATCTTGATATTCAAAGTATTGTCTTAGACTGTGTAATGTTCTACACAGGGCCATAAGTTTGAGTTTATTGGGTTTTAAAGAGAGTTTTAGTTGGTTTTAAAAGATGGGTTTAGGGGTTTAAAAGAGAGTTTTTTAGGCTTAAGAAGTTTTTGTGTTGTGCTGTAGTTCTGCTTTGACTTAATGTTGTATCAAAACACTTTTATTACAGAAGCCTTTGAACGCTGGGAGCAGAAAAGAGGAGTTGGCCCAAAATCCTTGTCTTTCCTAGGGATCCAATGAAGCATGGAAAACACTCAGCTGCTGGTTTTAATTATTGACTGAAGGAAAACTAAGATAAAAATAAAAAGTCCAAACAGCAGCAGCTGCCCCCAGACTTGTCCCACCCCAGCCAAAATCCAAACCACTGACGTTTACTACTGTAAAAATGAAAATTGCAGCCCCCCCCTCCCCTAGAGTTTATACACCTTTTTTAAAAAGCCCCCTCCAGTAAAATAAGTAATACACCAGCTACCTGGAACTGTGGTCCTCTGGTTTTATAAGGCATCCAAAAAACCAGAATATCAAAAATTCTTTCAAGTGAGCCAAATTCTAAGTCCTTCATCAGAAAAAAATCACCGACTTCCACGCTGAAGCTCCTTCTTTCAGCAAGATATTCCAAATATACCAGTAAGGTGTTGTGGTGGATGGACACATGCCAGGTTATATATCGTTTATATATATATAAATAAATATATATATACGTATCTGTATAGTCTGTAAAAGAACACTTGAATATCCTCAAATACCCTTGGAAAAATATGAACTGGCAGCACAGGAATAAATGCACCATCTAAACCCAGAGTGTGATTCAGAGCAAAAAACTGATTCAAGGTTCAGTTCCACTACTCATTTTGGACCATTGGAAATTCAGGTCTTCTCTGCTTTTTCAAGAATAAACTTGAGCAAAAAGGCCTGAAATTAAATTGCAAGGGCTTTTCTCATCTGTGGCTTGTAGTTCTTGGTGCATCATCCTGAACAACAAAGGATGCTTCAAGTTCAACCCAAAAAGCTGCTTTTGGTGTTCACTCTTCCAAACAAGGAGAAAGCAATTAGGAAAAGGCAAAACAAACAACATTCCCAGAACTATGAGCAGAGAAAGGCACTAAATACATAAGCTCTACAAAAAGGATTATTAATTAAGCAACTGGAATATCTGAAGGCTGGATCTGTGACCAAGCCTTTGGATAGTCCCACTCTAGTTCTTGATTCTCAGTACCTGGAGTGAGGTCTAGTAACTTACTTGTGTCACCAGCAAGGGGTAAACCCAAAATTCAGCCTCAAAAAACCTCAAACTACCAGGAATCCATCCCAGCGAGAACAGCTGGATCATTACTTTACCTGCAGTCTATTTCTTTTCCATCATCCAAATACTCACATGGCCATAAGGAGTGTTTCCTTCCTCATGCCTGCTGAAAACTCAAGTCCGTAACTGCATCTTCACAGGAAACACAAAATCTAAAGCAGATGATCTCGTTACATCCAATAAAAGTGACACCAGGGTGGCACAGCAAGGGCTGAGCCCCAGAAAAAGGGCTGTACACAAATAAATTTGCCCAGAGGAGGAGAAATAGATATTTTCCTGTGGTCTGCTGTCAAGGTGGAGTAGGGATCCATCTTTAGACATTCCTGACCTCAGATAATAATTCACACAGTTTTTCCTGCCCCAAAACCCATGGATACAGGCAGAAAAACTGCTGCTGAAAAAGGCAGCATTACATTCAACCAGCCAGCGACCTGCTCTGACCCAAGCTGGGAGGTCAGTGTGATGCCCCTCAGAAGTCCCTTCCAGCCTTCATTTCTCCATGAGCCTGCACCAGCTGCAGGATCATTCCCTGCCGAAGCACCACACTGGAGAAAACAATTATTCCTCACCTTGCATTTGGAGCGGCAGTGCCAGCCCCAGGAGCACCAGCCCCGCTCTCTTCTCCACTGCAGGAAGCAGAGGCCTTGGTCAGCACACAGGAGAACAGCCCCTGCCCTTCCCTTCGCACACACACCCTGCAAACCCAGGCAGCAATACCAAAAGCCCAATCTGAAAGGCCTCTTTCCAACCAGGCTGCTCTAAGGACTGGCCGTCTTTGTGTTCACAAACACACCCTGGAAGCACCAAGTCCAGCTCCAGGATGGCAGGTCTACGCCAAGTACCCATCCCAGCAGCCACCCAGGGAGCAGATGAGGGAGCCAATCCCTCTGCTCAGAAGCCTTTACACCACTTTCTCCCTGCAGGTGTTTTCTCTGAAGTGCCTGTGCTTTCAGCTAAAAAAAATAAATCCACCCTGGCACCATCCAAGAGACCAGAGTTTCCCTCTTTTTTGAGCTTGCCATAGGCAGAGCCCTTCCTCTCAGAGACCTTGCAGGAGGGTACACCAAGCAGCTGCTACAATAAAATCCAGAAGGGATATTAAATCCAAATCAAGTATCTGCATCTCCCTCACCCCTCACTGATGGTGTCTGGAGCACCAGAACTAGAAGCACCCTCAGCCTCTTCTACATCGGAGCAGTCAAGATTTTTTGAGTAGGGAGAGATTTTTCACAGCCACACACACATGGGATGAGCAGAAAGTTCAAAGCCAAGAGTAAACACATGCAAAGTCTTAGGTGTTCCACTTGCTGCTGCAAAGTCAGGCAGAGAAAAGCCCCTGGTGTGCAGGCAGAGACTCAGAGGAGGGAATTGATGTGCTCCGTGCCAGGGAATGTTCCCAGGGAGCAGGTGAGGAGGAGGAAGGAAATCCCTACTCTCACATGAAAGCAGGTGAGACGCTCCTGAGAAGTTCCTGCCTCCAGAGTGGCTTCCAGCCCAGGCCCAGAGGATGGATTTGGACCAGCTCGTGTTGCTGTGGAGACTGCAAGAATTTTGAGGATGCCAGGAGGATCATTCACAGGTAAACTGACTCCCCTTGCTCCTTCTTCTCTCAGATCCAGGGATCATCTGGGGAAGTCTAAGGCATGGAAACAGAACATTGGCTAAGGTTCCTACCTTCCCACAGCACAGCCAGGCTGTGGGACCCAGAGCTCCACGAAGCTCTAACATGGGAGAATGAGGAAGCCTTCAGAAAACCGGGATATCCCCAAGCTGTTCCAGTCAGACCCAGCAATTCAGGAAGATTATTAAGTTCCACAGACCCTGTCCCATCATCTCCTTCCCTTAAGGGTCTTTACCCCCTCCCACTGACACACATCATGGCAAGGTTCTGGGGAGATGGGACCACTTCCCTCAGGTCCAGCCCCTCCCACCACCTTCAGCCCCACACTCCAAGCACCACAGTCTGTTTGGAGATGGACCCAGGGAACCTCCCTGATGCCATCCAGAGACTGATGGTATTTAACAACCAGCTCGTTCAGCCCACAGCCTGTTCTCAAATTGCTCTCAGGAGCACAGTGCTGCTGGAAATAAAATTCTACATTAACCCATCCTGGCAGAACACATGGAGAGCCTCCAGGCCAGGGGTTAAGTGCTGCTGCTACAAAGCACAGTCTCCACACAGGTCACTGGTAAATACAGCAAAACGCTCACGTTTTTAACCCACTCACTCCTGCAGAACCGCGTATACATGAATTAAACCCTTGTCTCTGTCAGGTGCTGTTCTCAGCAGAATCTTCTCCCCGCCTCTGCAGCAAAGCTACCAGTGCCTGCTGGGATCAAAATGTGAGTTTATGGAGAGGCGCCCAGAAGATTAAGGATGCTCTGACTCCTGCCCTGGAGAAACAGCTTTTGAGCCTATTGCCTTACAGATCCCTGAAGCTTCCATCCCATGCTGCTGCTAAGGATCACAGCCAGGTGATCTGCACGTGGTCCCACTGAGACCTGAAAGCAGGAATGGCTCCACTCACCCTTTCCCTACCTTACTCTACTATGTCCTATAAAAACTGTCTTTTTCTGGCTCATCACTGTTGCCCCTCGCTGTGCACATCTGGCAGCTTTTGTCACCACAACAAAGCCACTGGTGCCACTGACCGAGTTGCACCTGCTCTGGAGACCACCCAAATTCCTGTTTGGTGACACCAACTTAAGCACCACACTCAGGCTGGACCAAAGGACACCTCCCTCACCTTGAGACCTGCAGCTCTCAAACAGCTACCTGAAACACCCCAGGTCAAAGAATGAGGAGGGTTTATGTGCTCCATGAGGTGAATATCACCTTTTGATGGGGTAAACAGAGGGAAAGGCTCTGGGCACTGCATCACCACCTGCTCGAGCTCCTCACGAGCATCTTTAATCTCTTCTGTTGGCTGGGGCTGAATGATCAAAACCACACTTCACACGAATGTTGCTCGGCACATCAGAGACAAGCAAGACCGGTAAAATCAATCCACCCACGTTCCATCCACTTGTTCCTGTGCACAGAAGGGAGTTTGACATCCATCACTGTGCCTTTGCAGAAGGGCTACAAACAGCTTCAGGAGAAGGGAGACAAACTGACCCAGCACTTCCTCTGCTCAGCATTCCCAAAGCCCCTTCTCAAACATCCTGTTTCCTCACCAGAGAGCTACACTGCTCCTCCTAAAGAACTTTTTCTTTAAAATCAGTTTTTCTTTTGAAATGCAGCTCTCTACAACACCCTGCAAGTCTTCCGCCAACCAACTGCTCCACTGTGCTCTGAATCATTTAAGTGTCTTATTGCCATGAAACTGTGGATATTTCCCCAAACTACCCCACGGCCTCTTTGCTGGGATCAGCCCCTTCGCCTGCACAGCTGATATGAGGAACACCTGGGGCCTGCCTTAGCATCTATCTTCAAGCAGCTAAGTTTCAACATGACTTTTCAGAAGCTGTGGTCAAAATCCATCCTAAAAAATCGATCCCAAGTGCTTGGCAGTCTGTGCCAAAGCATGGAACTAATAGACTTTGATTCCAGCCCGATGTATTTATTTTGCAGGACTAATAGAATTTATCAAAGGAAAAATCTAGTACCCAAATTCAATTCTGGAATTCAATCTGCAGCCTCTGTAATTTGTTTCTCTTGCAGGTCACCCTACCTGAGGGTGCAGTCCAAGAATTGCTTTGGGCTACAGATATGCTTTGGCATCATTTAAAATAAATTTAGTTTAAAATCAAAACTCTTTCCCAAGTAGTTGTGACAAGCCAACAGACGGCATTTTCTAGGACAGCATCTGCTCTTTCCTCAGTGTCTGAATAATTTAACCAGAATATGGAGGTTCCAGTGGAACCAAGGAGCCCATGTTTAAGGAGAAACAGGACATGCAAGTGCTTCCTGTTCAAATTGCTAAACCTTTGTTTCCTCCTCTCCCTCTCTTCCTCCAGACCTATTGGGAACTGCACAGATCAATACGGAGGAAAATTAATTCTGTCTATTGCCCTCTAAAACAACATTCAAGTGGCAATGACTCTTTGGTCATTTCACTGTCATGAGAGAGGAGGAATCTGCGCTTGAGGTCACACCTCAAAGAAGAATAGAGGAATGACACACAGGAGCAGAAACAGCTTTGAGCTTTACAGGCTGTGAAGTTTTAGGTGTTCTGGAAGAGAGACTTAAACCAAACAGTTACTTCCCCTCATAAAACAGCAGCAGTGATACAGTGAACACTAGCCATAATTAGCTGATTCCTGCCCTGGCCTCTATGACTTCAATTATTTCAAATCTGGCCATCCATAAGAAGCATCCATGGAAACTGTCACTGTGAGGTCTTTTTCCACGCCCTCCTATCTAGGAATTTTAACATTTCCTGCTGTCCTTCTGCCCAGCCCCATTCCTGAGGCCTGCGGGTGTCACAGGCTCTGAGCACACAGCCAGCACAGGCTGCAAACCAGGCCCACCCCTGTGGCTGCCAAGGAAGTGCAGGAGGATGGCCGGGGACAGAAACAGCTTGTCACCGCAGAGCCTTGGCTCTGCTCACTCCCCCAGGCTGTGCCAGCAGTCACCTGCATCCCGGGAATGGAGAGAAACATGCGCAGGATCTTCCACAAGCAGCCAGAGAGAGCAGCAGCCCCAGCTCTCCCTGACCTGTGCTCCAGCGGCTGCTTTAACACTACTCAGGATCCGGGCCCTTGGTTTAGCATCCTGCCTCCTTCTCTCCACAAAGGTCATCAGGATCTGGAAATACCACGGAAGACTCCAGGCATGGTTACACATCAATATCTGTACAGTCCTTCCCACTGTCAGGGAAAGGTCTTGTGGGTTCGGCAGGACATGGTGGGAGCCCATGAATAAAGAGAGGAAACGATCTGGAAGTTAAAGTGTTTATTGATGTGTTTAAACTTTATACATTCCCCACAGACCACACTAAGGAGTTTGCAGGTAAATCTGTGCATAGTGGGAAGAAACACGGAAAGGGGAAGAAAAAAATAAAGTCACAGGAAAAATAGAAAAAATACACCACAGGTTACCAGAACCTCCAGATTTAAAAAAGCCGTGAGCATTAACACCAACTATACAAGCATTACAAAGACATGATGGTGAGTGGAACAATGCCCCTTATGGTCTTCTTGGGGCCTATGCATCCCATTTCCCTTAAAGCAGGCAGCATCCCTTTCCCAACGTGTCATTCTCTTCCCTCCCCAGCTAAGAGAGCTCTGTGTTTGTCAGCTCCCAAGGTCCCAGTTACTGCAGTGATCTGTCATTTCTGGCCCAACATCACCCAAGGAGATGCAGAGGCTCAAAAACCTGCGGCTCTTAACTACTTACCATGTTGGTGAGGCAGGAGGGCTGGGGAAATTAGAAAGTAGTAGCAAGAGGGGGCTGTTAATGCCAGGTGAGTACTGAAGGAAACTGGCTGAGAACAGAGGATTTCAATTCAATACCAGAACTTCCAACTCTAGAGCAGAACTGAATCTGGAAGGGCAATGTGCAGGCCCCAGTATGCACAAACCATGTTCTAACATTCCACTAGAATAACTATAAACAGAGATGCTAGAAGCCTTTTAACTCCTTGCCTCCAGGGAGTCTTGATTCCTAGAGCCCGAGCTGCTAAGCAGCAGGGTGCACACCACTGGCATATGAGGATGGGGATTTTTCTTTTTTTTTTTCTCTTTTTCTTTTTTTTTTCTCATTACAAGGAATTTTGTTAGTTACCATTCCAAATTGCTTCCTTGCCTATGCTGTAATAGCTCCTATCCCTAAATTAATCTCTTTGCAACTCCCAGTGAAATTCACTTTAAAAAAAAAAGGAAAAAAAGAATACTGCTTTATATATAAAAGCCAAAATGACTGAAGAGCCACAACTGTCTCCTTTTTTCAAGGTGGGCTGGTACAAACGACCCTCAATATACAGGTGGTCTATCAGAAATAAAAATCAACATTTCCCATTTTTATATATATAGAGCTTGTATCAGACAACAGTACAACAGAACTGGTATTTTTCAGATTATTTAAAAAAAAAAGAAAACTACATCTCAGTCAAATATCTGCAATAGATCCATTTTTCCCATTTAAGGAGATTTATATATCATATTGTTATATTATCATTTCTTCACCCATTTAAAAGAATGGAAATTGCAACTCTACAGTAGTAATTATAGTCTTAATGATCCAGGAGTTCTGAATGTAAGATGAAGTCCTCTTGAAGCAACTGTTGGTCAGTAGTTGATCCAAAACACTGGACCACTTTGGCCCTTCGCCCCGCACCTTTTCCCGTCAGGGCTATTCTATCTTCATCTCTTTTATATCTGCATCTGCTCCAGGTATTTGTAAGTGGGATTCTCGTAGCCATGGTTTTGCATCTTGCTCAGATGCCGCTCCTCGGGGGTGAGCATCGGGTCAACCTTTGGAAAAAACGCACGATACTGGTCAAGGAGAAACTTCCAGGATTGATTCCACAGAACAAGAGGCAACAGACAAACACTGAGTGAATACCGTGGTGAGCAGTCAACAAGGAAAAAAGGTAAACTGCAAAAGGTAATTTTTTTTCAGAGGAGTTGCTTGTTCAGGAGCTGATGCCTCCTGCCCACCCAATCCCCTGTACGGATGTTTGCACAAATCTGTCATTGCTCAGCCAACACTGCAAATCAGGGACCCACTTCTCTCATTAAAGAGGTTGTTATAATCTCCTGCATGGGTGGGACAAAGGGAAAAGCAGCTTTGTCTGAGCTCCATTAAGTTGTCATTAGAAATGTGCAAGAAAGGAGCTGCTCTTTAGCGTTTGGCCAATCACAACATCTTAATTATCAATTAGCCAGGAGGACAAATTGCTATGGACTGACTGACTGACTGCCCTGCTAAAGATATCGCCTGAAAAGCCCATTTACTGCTAAATCCTACCCTGAGCCAGCCAAGGAAGCCTAATTGAATCCTAGTGATAAGCAAATGCAGCTATGGAGCAGCAGGTGCCAGCACCCCTGCACACCGAGGAACGAGCTATGATGGTGTCAGCAGGGACACGATTAATTCCTACCCAGCCAGGAGCAGAACTGTCCATGGCCTGGCAGCTCCTGCCATCCTCTACCCCCACACACAACATGTGATTCAACACTGACTATTTTCATCCTTGGTTATGGAGCTGTTTCTCACCTCCACAATTCCATGGCTGATGGTCCCATACTGCCTCTTCCTCAGCATCACCAAGCTGATGACTATAACAGTAGCTATGGCAACAGCAATCACCAACAGCCCAATAAGGGCACTGCTGCTGAAGCTGAAGTCATCACGGAGGGAGTTGTCATTATCCTGGAGGGAAGAAAACAGAGCAGGCTGAGGACGAGTAATGAGGGAGACGCACTGCTGAACACAAACCTAAAGCATGGTCACTAGTAAGGTCTTTGACCATCTGTGGTATTGAGCTAAGACTGATTATACACTAGACAGTGTATATATTTCACCCCTAAGTATTCCACCCCTAAATATTTCACCTCTAAATAGTCCATCAAAAGGATAACAAACACAAAATTCTTTCCCCACTTAGTACCTCTGGACAGGCATTGGCCCACATCACTTCCTTATCCCACAAAACACTTTTGCAGTAGGAGTCAGGTTAGTATCTAATGTTTGTTCACTGTTTACATCTTTATGCAGAAGGGCTGTACTGTGTTGCACTCTGCATGAGCCCCCAGAGCAGCATCCAGGCACCAAACCCTGAATTCAGTAAAAATGGGAATCAAAATCCAGCTTTAGGAATTTGCCAGTCCCTGGGTTCACAACGTACCGGCTCATCCACCAGCCCTCCGACACGCTCCGCGTTGAAAATCATCTCCTTCACATCAAGGGTTTCATCAATTACCTAAAAATGGCCACAAAAGTGTTTTATGGAAGGATCCACACAGAACACGGAGGAGAAGGAAGAGGAAGACAGACAAGAGACCTTTAACAAACACTAGCAAAGGCTCAGGACCACTTCCCATCTCGCCCCTGCTCTCAACAGCATGGAATGTTCTCCAGCTCTTATACAGCCACCAGAGGTAGTATTACAACTAGTAACCTCCAGGCTACCTCAAACTAAAGCCCCAAAGAAAAAAAACAACAAAAAAATAGGTCCTAACTTTGGACCCAGCATTTCTGTCATGTAAGATCTAACCTATGGCTTTAAAACAGTATTGAAAGGACTCAAAAGCTGACTTTTTAATTTTTTTAAACCCATGGAACTGAGGCGAAGTAGCTAGGGAATTCTTAACACCGTGGATAGAGACAATTCCTGCTGGGTCGCTCACTTTCAGAGGAAGGTGAGGCCCTTCCTGCCATGAAAAGTAAGTGGGAACACAGATGGAACACACCAGCATTTGGTGTGTTCAGACGGTGAGCTACCTAGTGAAAATAAAGGGACATCAAAGGGTCTCTGCTTTGGAAAAACATGCGTAAATCGGAGAGTTCTCAGACTCAGACTGCCACGGATCTGAAGCTTTCTCCTTCCCTCCCCCTCCCACCCTTCTGATGCTAATCAGCATTAAGAGCCCACAACAGTCACCAAACCGACTCCCCCACACCATATGGATAATGAACACACTGACATTCTGTGAGCAGGAACGAGACATGGAAGCAAGCCACTGCTATTAATTAGTGTCCACGGCAGGTTTAGCTTCACAAAATAAAGGTGGAGAGCTCACCACATTTTCATCCACCTTGTTCTTGCTGTTAATCACTTTTTCTTCAGTGCCAATCAGCCCGTCCAGCTCGGTCATGCCAGAACCTGCACCAAAAGAGCAAGGAGAGCCCATCAGCCCTTGGGAACATTTTGGAAGGGTCGCTTACTCTGTGTAGAGCTGCCATGGCTCATGTGTTTAACTGCACAGACCGCTGAGTATTAACCTGTCCTCATGCTGCTGTGTCAGAAGGCAGCTCACAAGCTACAGTGACAAATGATTAGGAGGGCTGTTAATGAGGGGAAATGAGGTGGCAATGAGAGGAGCAGACAGGACTCATCACCAGAATCAGGCTGAGGTGTCAATCCAGACAAACCTCACTGTTAAGTGCTTCTGTTAGATGGCCCCGGACAAAGCACAACACACACTGAGTGCAGTGACGTCTGCAGGTGTCACCCCGGGGCACCAACAATCCTCCGTGACCCTGCGTGGAAGTAGACACACGTGCGTCTGCCAAGAGCCAGCACACAGGGAATGCTGTCAGCGTCGCCCATTCTGGTGGGATCAGGCGCATCAGCAAGCGCCTCGGGAATGAGAATTCCAAGGTCACCCGGCGTGGCTCTGTAATGAGCCGCTGTCCCATATCTGGCACAAGCCCAGAAACAATAAATCCCAGGGCAAGGGAGGAGCAGAGAACTACACCAGCCTTTGTACCAGAACATTACTACCCCATTTCCAGGCTGGAAGCAGCACTGGCTCAGGAGAAGAATATAAATTAACAGAAGGCCCTGTATAAACTGTTTTGATCCAAAGTGTTTATAAATAGATCAGATCAGTAAGAGAGTCTGATGCAAACTGCCCTGACCTGAGGTAACATGGCATGTTAGGAGAACACCAGTGTTCCACTGGTGGTACAGACAATGTAATGACCTGTGACTCACTAGAGCAAAAGCAGGACAGTGAAGCCTCAAACCCGCAGTGGGATCTTTCCAATGATGTGGGGGAAGTTCTACTATAGCACTTCAGGCTTTGCTGGTGACTGCAAACTCCCCCCCACCCTGCACAAACTGCTGAGTTTGCAAGGTGCCCAAGACATTATGTCAACTGCTGCTGGAATTGGCAGCATGTTCTTTGATGAGATGCAAGGAAAGGCTACTTGGCTCCAAGGTAAGGTTTTACAGTGACAAGCTTTTATCGCCTGAAAATGCCACGGAAATAACATTTCACTATGAAGCATCTCAGGTTTTAGTGCATCACATTTTTCTTTGGAGGCAGTAATCAGATTCCAAGCACAGCCAAGACTGCCAGTCTGACTTCTCACAACTGTCGAAGCAGGTCATGTTATTACGGAAGTCAATGACTGGGATTTTTGGGAGAGACCAGCCACAAATAGTTTGTATAAAACTACTGTGTCAGCTCTTGGCCTACAGTTGCTTTATTCCAGTCTCAGGAGCCAACCCAAGCAG
Organism: Gymnorhina tibicen; assembly: GCA_013399875.1. Taxonomy (NCBI): domain Eukaryota; kingdom Metazoa; phylum Chordata; class Aves; order Passeriformes; family Artamidae; genus Gymnorhina; species Gymnorhina tibicen. Next base: position 17,489 of record VXAZ01003155.1, read on the forward strand.
TCTCCAGGTCTGAGAGTTCAGCTGCCGCACTGAGCTCTGCTACTTGTCTCAGGGTGCTGTACCAAGTAACAGATCCAGTTCTACGTAGCTCAAAGGTACAGTTTAAATTATATACCTCCCAGGGAAAAAAAAATCAAAAGCACACACCTGCACAAANCCCTTGAGCAATTCAATGAAAACGGAAGGGAGAGAAGGAACAAGTGTAGGACAATTGTCCCCAGGTCATCAGAGACTTATATTTACCCAGACAGGGAGAATTAGCACAAATTTATGATCTTCAAGTCAACACAGCAGTTGTCCAAAATTTTAATAAATAAAAATCAAACTGAAGTCTGTCCCAGTTCTTGCCAGAGCAGTCAGCACACTGAATTAGAAATACACTGTGGCACAAGACGGATGAAGGTGACTTACATTTGTAGAGAAACATGGATATTGAGAATAGTTTCAAGCTATTTAGCCTTCACCATGTTACAAAACTACGTGTGCTCACATGAAATGATTATTAGCAAAATCTTTTGCTCTCCTTTGAGGTCTACACAATATACTTGGAACCAAAGGCAGATTAAAGCACTGGGTTTACTCCACACACAGCTCATGTAGCACTACTCTGCAGGAGCCTTCCATTTCTACTCATCTTCCCCTGATTCCATATCACTAACAGAGACATTATTTAATGCTAATATTTCTATGCTGCTCTTAAAGCCCCTTTGTAGCCAGACACTGAGCTACTGCAGAATTAATCCTGAGCTAAGGGAGAAATGGAAAACCATACACACTTTGCTGGTATGGAGAGATGCTACATGTGGGAAGGTGATGCCAAGGAAAGCACAAACACGGAGGAGGAATCTCCTGATTTATCTGTCCCATACTAGCTGCACTCCGTAAGGACATTTAGATGGGAAACAGCCTGTGTCCTGAAGAACACTCATTCCTAGTTTAGTGGCGTCATGGGGCAGCAAGGACAGATTCCACAGGAGGCAGAAGAGCCTCTGGACTATTCCCCACGAGCACTGCAGGGTTTAATCCGAGAAGTGTCACACATGGAGAGATGCAAAGCACCACTGCAGACACTGGCCAAGGGCACTCTTCCCAAGGCCTAAGAGCCACTCCAGGCACTCCGAGACCCTAGTGAGCCCATCAGGGAGGAACACACACACAATCAGATGCTCAGACTAGCTGGCTTCTTTGACACTAGGCCTAAACAAGCAAAACTGAACATTACTGATCTAAGTGAAAGCACGGAAATGAAAATCAAGGTGAGTATGGAACTAAAATGAAGCTATCAAACACACTGAGGAGGTAGGAGAGTGATTGAAAGCACTATGAGGGAGCAGCTTAGAACCAACCTTTTTTCATTGGATGGTACAAATCCGGCTGAGGATCTAGCAGGAGGGAAAACAAAAACAAAAATAGCAGAGAAAGGAGATTAAGAGAGAAAGGAAAAAAAGGCTTGTGCATGATTTCTGACTCAGACCCTGGGAAAAGCTTTTAGTCTACAGCTTTAAGCTCAGGACACTGTTCAAGCGTTTTTAAAATAAATACGCACACACCAGCTGTCAACACCCAATGATACAAAAAATAGATATATATATATTAAAAAGAAAAAAGGGAATTCCTGCAGCCCTTCAGCAGGTCACAGCACAAAGATTTAACATTACACGAGAACGTTTTTGTTAAAGACTGAAAATTAATTCCAGAGTCAAGACACACTGTAGAAACTTAACACTCGCTGCAAAATGAAAAGAGGACAATTTTGCAAAGAGAAGAATTAGAAAATCAAGAGAGCAGCTCAGCAGACATTACTCGCAGCACTGCTTCTCCAGTGAGTGAAGGGTCCTGTCAGGGAAACTGCTTTACTCTACATCACCCAAAGGGATGGAGCTTTCTCTGTTCCAGCTGAGCCTACTGTCTAAGGAAAATCACCAGTGAACCCCATGTTCAGTTCCACATACCTTCACTTTCAGGCAAGGCTGGGAAGGTTTTCACCTGGAACGGGCGGAAAGGTTTGCCATCCAGGGGAATTTCTTCACTCTCCTCAGAGCTCACTCTGACATCCACCTGGGACTCAGAAATGGAGGACGTGAACTGATCCATGTCTGCACGCTGCTCCTGAAGCAGCTCATCTGAAAGGAATAAGAGGAATTATTACACAAACTGCATGAAACCTGGCAGGGACAGAGAGGGACAGATGGTTTGAACCAGGCTGAGGCAGGGCTGCCAGGTTATTTTATCTTGCATATCTCATCTGGAATTCTCAGTAAAGGCGTTGGTTAGAAATACATTCAAATAAGGGCCAAGAGGTTTGATGTGGCAAGAGGTTTTGGCAAGATGGGATTAAACTATAAAGGGAGAAAGCATCTGGGGTTTTTTTTACAGATCTTTTTAATCTCCCTTAGAGAGACAGCTCTGCTATTCTGAACATTGTTGATTTTTTTTTAAATGGACAGTTAAAATTCTTGGGAACAAGCTATTCTGACTGACTGTTTTGTAACAACCAGAGAGTACCTGCCCTGAGCCCAAGCGCTTGTTGTCGAGGGCACCCCCTCAAAGGAGATAGCAATCTTTTGGGAGCTCAGTGGATATAAAAACTTGGAGTGTTAACACAGCAGCATAGGGGCTGGCACACACACTCACCAATCTCATCCTGGATTTCTTCAGCCACATATGGCACCTTGTAGAGCAGAGACAAGCTTTGATTCATCCGCTCCTCAATCACATGAAGATGCGTCATCACCTGCAGATGTACAAGAGCGTGTTGGAGTAAGCAAAGACTGTCAGTCACTTCACAGTACCAGTTCTTTCCTTGCTCAATAAAATATCTATTACTGGTGGTTCTGCCGTGGCAATAGAGCAATAGGGGACACAGATCCATCCAGCCCAATTCTCTGACTGATGCTCTCATGCTTCATTGGAACTGGCTGTCTGTACACAGTGTATCAGGAGCTTGGGAAATGCTGGGAAGTGAGAGAGGATTCAGATGACTCTCACTGTAACCAGCTCTCCACTGGAAACACTAAAATGCCACCAAAGCTGGTATTTCCCATACATAGTCATAATTCATCTCCTGCAGCAGCTACAAGTGAGTGCTTTATTAAATGGATTATCATTCCTGACTGCTAGAAAAGATACAGGCAAAAGGAGCAGACAGGGTATTTTATCAGCTCTGGTTTCAGAACAAAGGTGCCTTTCAAACCAACTCTGGCATTACATTTGTCCTACACCCACTCACTGGCAGCAGTATTCTCCCTTCTTTTGAGAAATACATTCGAGCTCTGGGCAAGCTCAAATCACTCCTCCCAAGCACATTAAATCCAGCGGTGAAGTCAGGCCTGACCTGAAGAGGGTGCTGCATAATCAGGGATCGTGGAGAGCAAGGAAAACATTTATATGGATGGCCAAAAATTGCAAAAAGCTAAAGAGTCAGGTGGACCTGTTTCACAGTCTGATGTGTGCCTGACCTTTAAGAGCAAGGATGAAAACAATTTAATTTTGCATGTGGCAGCTTGTCAATCAAGGGAATCGACTGAGGAGCTTAAAGTGCATCTGAAAAGTAAAGGGAATGGAAATTGAGTAGTACCACCCACATCCCTCGCACGTCGATTTGTTGACACTGCAGCCTTCAGAATAAATTAAGGACTCTTAAGGGTTTAGCTTAAGAACACAGTTCACACACTCCCTTCTGGGCTGTGGCAGCAGCAGAACAAAGGGCTGGGCTGTGCTTGACGTGTCTCTGAAAACGTGACCACGAATTCCACATGGAGAGCCAAGCACCACCATAACCACCACAGTTGCCACCACTCCTCCTGGGGACGTGCAGCTTAACAAGAATTCCACAGGCAGTGGGAGACCACGAGACATGAGGTGAAGGTTCACTGCCAGCACCCAGAAACAAGGTGGAACCCATGGAATCTGCCACCTCCCAGTGTGCGGTTTGCTTCTGGAAAAATCACTGTGACACCACTTTGTCCCTCACCAGAGGTGGCAGCAATAGGCTCCAGTGCCTGTCCTACCCTTAACCCAGGATATTTCCACTCCTGGTTATACAGTTTTTTTATGCATTGTTTTCTCAGTGCCTATTTCTTCCTCTTGGCAGCACTGGATGCACTCCACTGCACTGTCTCCCTACAGCTCTCCATTCTTTCTTCTTCTTGCTTATCTTTTGTGCACTGCAGAATTCAAAGACACTCCAAAGCAGCATATCAGCCACAAACTGGGACTAGGAAAACATTCCTAAAGATGCAACTGGACAGTGAGTTCTCTCTGAACCTGAGACAGGGCACACCCTTCCAAACAGATCTTTCAGTGTTAACAGGCCATTCTTGATTTGAATTTTCCATCAGTTGGGCCTTTCAGCACATCTTTCCCCATTTTAAAACAAGTGAAAACAAGTATCACGACATAATTCCAAAGATTTGTGGAGTATCTGCAAGTACTCTTACAAAGTAGAATGGCCAGGTTTGAAGCAGCATATTCACATGCACTACCCAGCAGAAGGAAAAGGATTTTCTGGCTGTTCAGAAGTAAAATACAGTGCAATGGTACTACATAAACTCAACAAAACCCAGACTTTCTGATAAAGCAAACGACAACGATCAAGTGCTTGGAAAGGGTTATGAATTATGCTTCGGAAAGCAGGCAGTAACTCTGCAGAGGCACAAGAGAATTCCCACAAACCCCAAACGCAGGCACTATGAAGAACAAGCCTAAGGAAAGAAACACGTAGACACTTGGAAGAAGTGAAGTGAAGTCTGTTCAAGATAACCAGTCTGTTCAAGTCCCCAGCAAAAAATTTCAGGGGTGCTTGATAAAAGGAAACATAACTGATACTGACCTAGTTCTAAACCCCTCAACCTGTCACTGTGACCAACAACGTATAAATAACAGTTTCAATTTTTAACACTGAGTCAGGCACCAAGGAAAACCATGCAGGGAGTGTTTCTGGTGACAGGAAGCAAGCACAGGAGAGAGGGAGAGCTCCACAAGGATGAAGTCGCTGTAGTACCCAGCAACACACAGCTTCCAGAGCCTCCGACAGCCAGGGCTGGGCAACAATGGCTCCCTTGACAGAAACTCCCTCATACCTGGGATTTCATCTGCGCAGCCTTCTCCGGATCCACCGCCAGGACGTGCTGGTAGTGGCGGATGGTGTGCAGCCGGTCCTTGTTCTCGGCACGGACGTAGCGCTTCAGGGCCTGCAGGATGCGGTGGGGCTGCAGGGCGGGAGCAGGAGCAGGTCAAACCACTGGAGTCAACCCAAACCCACAGCAGAAAACAGCACTTCAGGTGTGAGCCTACTTTGGTGCTGGACAGATCTGTCACCTGCACTCACCCCCTAGATTTTTTTTTTTTAAATTAAGCCTGTTTGGCTCAGAACACTCAATTTTAAATTAAGTCTGTATGACGCAGAACACCACACCTTATGAACTGTGACTTACAGACACCAAACAAAGCAGAAGTTTTTTTCCCCAGGCAGGAAGGATAGAGAGTCAATTACACACCCACTGCTAGTCTGCAGCTCCAACTTCCACAATGCAGAAGCTTTCCTAGGAACCAATTCCCAGTTTCTGCAAGTCACAGGCAATCTTCTCACCAAGACCTTCTCACCTGCCATCCTACCCAGTGCTATCTCACTGGACAAATGTCTTGGGAAGAAACTCACACGTGGTGGGTCGGCCTGCAGGGCAGCCAGGTAGTTCTCCAGGGCGATGCGACGGCGATCGTTCAGCATGGCTTCCACACGAGCCAGGTGAGTCTCCACCAGCTGCTGCTTCTCACTCGCTGCTTCTTTCTCCAGAGATTTCACCATGGCCTGGAAGTGCTAGAAGAAGAAAAGAAAGTAATCTGTGTGAAATGCACCGTGTGACCAACAACTCCTGTAACCCTTTAGAACTAAGACCGTCAAACTCCATATGCAACCCATTTACAGTTGGGAGAGAAAGGCATGGAGAAATGCTGATGCAGATTTCATCTCTGCAAATTCAGTGGTGACAATTTGCCTTCGAAGCTTCCCTCAGAAGCCATTTCAAAGGTCTAAAGAGGGAAAATGACCTTGCACATAAAGCCTGTGTTGGGGTTGGGAGATGCAGGCTGTGCTGAACAACTGACACAATATTAACTCTTGCCCTCGACCCTGCAATATGAAAACGGGATTGGATCCCTTCAGCCTGAAGCCACTAATTTGAATTTGCAAAAGTTTACACAGGTATTGCATAGGCAATTTTCCATCAGCATGCCTTCAGATCAAATCTCTCTGTATTCTTTTAGAAAAGGTCATAACCCTCATCTCCAAACCAAGCAGAATAGTCCACTAAGTGCTGTGTTTCAACAGAGATAATGACAAACCCTTGGATTTGCACATAGTTCCAAACAGTGACTTATATTAAAGAATGCAGAGAGAAAACTGTGTTCCAGGATAAAATCCAAAGTGGGCTTAAAAGCTGGAGTCAGTCACTTAGTTGTATATTGGTTTGAGAGAAATTCACAGAGTTGTCACTGCCAGAAGAGCCTTCCTCTAATGATCCCACACTGTGAATACCCCTGATTAACTTCACAGTCCAACTGAACTCTCCTCGTAAGGCACAGGATTGGCATTTTGGCAGCACACCAGCTTTATCTGCTGTCTAAGCAGTTTTCACTAAGTCTGCCCGAGCAGGAAATGTGTCCAGAGAGCCAGGGCTGACTCTGAACCAGGCTCTGAGGCCAGTGGTTAGTGCAAAACAGGCCAAAGGTCTGGAATTACAATTTGGCTCTGCTGTTGCTATGCTTGAGGGGCGAGATCACTTTCTACTAGTGTGTCTAGGAAAGGACCTGGCATAGTATCAGATCATCTCCAGTTTTAAGAACAAAGCAAGCAATTGAATCAAACCTCCTCTAAAAGGCAGCTGTTGACAGAGCAGGAAGGCTGTTCTTACATCTCAGCTGTCTTTTGGCTCTGAATATTGCAATCTCTCTCAGCAACTTTCCTCTTTAGGTCCTTCCATTCTTACCTGGATCAGAGTCTGCCTTTCTGCTTTGGGGAGATTTACAGCCTGGTGCTCTGCCTCCTCCCATTCCTTTTTCACCTGGACAGAAAAAGGACAGAACACATGAACAAGACACAAATTTAAATCTCATCTTTATGAGCTGATTTGCCTTCACAGGCAGATACTAGCACAGCCTGGCTGAGTTTTGAAGGCACAAAAGAGCTGTTGTGGGGTTTAAACCTACTATTTAATCCCTCTGAGCAACAAGCCAAGTTTCACAGAATCCCGGAAGTGTTTGGTCTGGAAGGGACCTTAAAGCTCATCTTGTTCCACTCCCTGCCAGGGAGGGACACCTGCCAAGGGCAGGGACACCTTCTCCTAGACCAGATGGCTCCAAGCCCTGTCCAACCTGGCCTTAAACACTTCCAGGTATGGGGAATCCACAACCTCTCTGAGCAACCTGTGCCAGGGCTTCAGCACCCTCTGAGTAAAGAATTTCTTCCCAGCACCTAATCTAATTCCTCTCTCCCAACACCAGAGAAATAAAAAACTGACTGCCATGGTTTGATCATACTGAAAGAAACACAGAGAAGGCTAGAAACTGGAAAGCAAATCACTTCACCACCAATTTTTCCAGTAAAACAGAGGCAGCAATCAACCCGACACACGAGCAACCGCGCAGCACAAAAGCCTGGAGACTGACGCTCACCCGGTCCATGCGGTTGTGGTGCCTGACCTCCAGCTGCTCCTTGGCCTTCTGGAAGCGGGCGTGCTCATTGTCATCAGCAGGGGTTTCAAAGTAGACATCCACATCATCAGTTGGCACTGCACGAAGAGGGAAGGGTAAGCAGAGCATCAGAAACCTGCGATCCTGGATTGCAGAGGGCAGGGAGAGGAATCTCCGTAACTGCCTAATTAATAGTCTGGCAAGCTGAGCCTACTGAACCGCCACCTTCCAGAGTCCGTTTTGGAATCTTTACGGTGCCAATTTTCTGTCCAACAACAGCTCCAACAGCCCAAATGGCAGCGATGACCACGGCTCCCAGCACTGTTTGACCCGCTCAGTGCTGAGGTGAGCAGCACTCAGCTCCAGAAACACAGTGCCTGGCGTGGCAGGATTAAGAACTTCTTTTCCCTCCCCTTCCACATTGGCTTTGGATGGTTTAAGTGACATTCTGTGCATTAGCTGTTTACTGACAAGCTGGCTCCAGACATCATTAATATGATTAGGGAGCTTAACAGTAAATCTGCACAAAACCAGTATTTTACACTTCAAACCTACCTTCCCTACCAGATGCACCATGCAGGACTTACAGGCGGTGATACTAGACAAGACATCGACAGAAGGAGGCTCAGTGTGACAAAGTGACTTGTCCAATACACTGGACAGTTTGTAACTTCAAGACATCCAAATTCGACAAGGGGAAGAACAAAATTTCAGAACTGATAAACTTCAAGCATCTGCAGAATCCACATCAGGGGCTCTGTATTCCACATACTGCAGTTCAGAAAGTGCTGAACACATTCCTGTGCTACAGTTTTAGGAACTACACATCCCAGAGCCTTTCTGAAAGATCTGTGGCAAAAACAATGCTCTCTGTTGTTGCCCTTCGCCTGAGGGAGGGCACAAAGAGACAGTTAAGGCAACCTCTCATCCATATTAGTTATTTGGGTGGAAAAAACCTCCAACACATCATTAAAGATAGCATGTTTCAGAAAAAAACTACCTGGCACTTCAGCATGAACACTGGGTAAAAGTTTAGCATGCACTGCATCCACCAACCTTCATTCTAACCAGGGGAAAATAATGACAACATATAACACAGGCACTATTGTTGCATGCAAGGGACAATGTCATATCAATCCCATATTCTTCGGTCTGTTCCTGGCATTTCTGAACCAGGCTTGGACACAGAGAAAAATCCCAGCCCCAAATCCTTCTGCAACAGGACAAACTTTTGTACAAAAAGCTCCTGACATCCACATCTTTTCTTTCACTGCCTCAGTTAGATCAGCCCAATCTAAAGCACTTGCATGAAGCACATTTTGTAAACAGGATTACGGCTGTATAGTCAGGCTGCCAAGCCCCAGATAACACAAATAGCCTTTCAAAAGGCTTTAATGGTAGCTGAAGTGGAAGTGCTGGAGTTCAACAATAAGATTAATAAGGAGGTTAAAATGTTTTTGGTAGTTTTATCATCTGACATAAAACCCAGTCGAAATTGGTGCCAAAAACCTTAAGCACTGAAAAACACAGGGACTGAGTTGTGATTCATATTTCATACCAAGCTGAAAATGGGAATCTGAGTTCTATACTACTTGTCTGATATTTTCCAAAATGAGAATAGCAAGAAAATGCCTACTACCAGGAGAACAGCAGTCTGCTTTTCAGGACCTACTGTCGAACATATGCATGGTAACACGACTCGGGAAAGCAAGGGCTTCCTTCCGTACATTTTGATTAAAAAGCCAGTTAGGCAAGAGGTCAGAGACAGCCCCTGGTCCCTGCTATAGATCTGGAAGAGGACAGCTGAGCCCTCAGCAAGAGCTGCAAGTCACCAGGGAGCACAGACAGCGTATCGTGAGAGCCACCTTCCCCAGGAACAATCACCCTACGGACCTAGGGAAGCAGAGACAGGAGACTGCTGCAAAGGGACAGACACCAGAACCAAAGGGAAAAGCTACAGACAGGTCCTCTATTGCCCGAGGCAAGGAGGAGGAGACACCACACGCCAGACAGACAGTGGCCAACTGCAAAAGGCCAGTGGGAGGCAGGACTTACTCATCTTTTTACACACAGCCATACAATACTCCTCTGACTCAAAATTGTTCCTGTTGCCTCCGCAGCCTCCATATATAAAGCGAATGCATTTTCTCTTGTTAGGATCGAAGTACCAACGAGGCATCACAGCCCGGCAGGGCCCTGTCATGGCCTCCTGGGAGCAGACAGCTGTGTGGAGACGGGTGAGAATATGAGCTGGTGAGGAGCATAGGCCTTGCCGAGTGATTTACATGATGCAGAGGTGACTCTACTTCACCCCTTCCTCTGAGGCACCGGCCTCAGCATCACTGCTGCACCGACCCAAGGGCTTCTGTCAGTTTTGGGGGGTTTAACACTCCAAAGCATCCGTCACAAGCTGGTCAGGGAGATGCCTGCATGTGGTGCTTTGGAGATAGCCAAGCAGCTCACTCTGTCTCTACAGGGAGCTCTCATCTGTGAGAGATTTCTCCAGAGCCAGGGGCTGGGACAGCAGGAATCTGTTCTGCTGATGCCACAGTGTTATGCCCTGGGTGCCCCAGCGAGAGCACCTCCACTCTATAAAACCAACAGCATGGAAAGCCAGTCCATTAGGGCTGCTTAAAGCATCCAAGGATGTCCTGTTCACTGCACTCAGCCTGGACAGACACTCCACATCTTACAGGGGAGGTGTAGGAGTAAGTGAAAAAGCAGGCTAAACAAAGGGACTGATCTCCATGCCAGCCTCAGACACTGAGGTTTTAAGGTTTGAAACATCTATGCACCAAATATTAAAACTCCATGTAGCCATGGCACAGGGAATACTTCATGATGAGCCAGCAATAGCAGCTGGGCTGTTTTGAGGCAAGAGAGCAGATACAGTGTATAAATTAGCAACTGTTCGTGGTACTTTCAGGGAAGAAAGACTGTATACCCCCAAAAGAGACACCCCAATCATATTCCTCCAAGCCTCTTACAACACCTGCAGATCTGTAACAGCCCTGTACACATATGAGCTAAGCCTCATTTCAGCAAGGAAAATTATCTGCAGCATGCTGGCATTTTACCAAAAAGATGCGAGAACTGCTGGCAATGATTCAGTGATCTGTAGCTAATTGAATTTCATTCCCTCTCTGCTCCTCCCTCCTCTGCAGACACTTCTACATGCAAAGTATAGGACATCACATAACGCTGAGGCACCACACCATGAACCCTGTGCAAGGGCACCTACCACTCAACAAAAGCTGCCACCAGTACAGTAGATTCTACCACTGCAGAAAGTATACCTTAACATATAATACAGTTGGGCCAGTTGTGCTGGCTGACTTTCTTTCGTGGAAGAGAAGTGTTTGTGCAAAGGCAGCATCAAGGATGTTCCTCATTCTTAAATGACAAGATAGCACCTCTGCAGAGTATGGCCCAACACTCTTAGCTTCCTCATTTTATGCTGGTATAAACCACCGGATTTTAAATTTACAGTGTACCCCAAATGTCCCTTTAAGAATTTCCAAAATTTGCAGATATGGCTTTTCTGACTCATCACTGCACCTTCATGGAGGTGCTTGTTCAACATGGCAAACACTGGGCTTCCTGCCAGCAGAACTGCTGTTTATCTGGAAACATATGGCCCATGCTCTAGAGAGTTAATTTCAACACTTGAAACATAAGCATCATCAGCTTTCCTCTGTTTGCTAACTTATCTGGCAAATAAAACTTCCAAGTGGCATTTATTGACTTGATCAAAACGCCATCACTAACTGACAGCCAACAGGAATGATCTCAAGGGAGCAGGAGGCCTGTGGACTTACATTTCATGTCGCTGCTCACTTCTTTTTCGGCCATAGCCTTGTCGCTGCTGGGCTCTGTGGGGGTCTCTTCAATGTAGTCATCAACCTTGTAGCTGTCATAGTAGTAATCCCGGTCTTCCACCACGTCCTCCTCCTCTTCCCCTTCATCATCCTCATCCTCATCTTCCTCCACAGCTGTTCCTGTGAAGTCTTCTACACCTGCCTCTGTAGGGAACTCACTGGAGGGACACAGATAAAATTAGGGGATAAAGTTAAGGCTAATCACTTGGATGTACCAGAATAATTATTCTCTTTCCATCTGTCCTAGAAACACCAGAAATGGGAAAAGTAAGTGTACCAACTATTGATTAGCCCATCACCCACAGCAATGGGACATCCCTCATTACAGACGCTCCTGCTGCTGCAGGCAGAGCTTCTCCACGGCTCTGGCTTCATGCCATTCCTATTTTTCAGTAAGTGAAAGTCTAACCTTGGGGCAGGTTCCTACTGTAGAATCCTAGAATGGCTTGGGTTGGAAGGGACCTTAAAGCCCATCTTGTTCCACTCCCTCCCCTGGGCAGGGACACCTTCTACTAGACCAGGCTGCTCCAAGCTTCCTCCAGCCTGGCCTTGGACTCTTCCAGAGATGAAGCAGCCACAGCTTCTCTGGGCAACCTGTGCCAGGGCAGCACCACCCTCACAGGGAAGATTTTTTTCCCAATATCCATCTAACCCTGCCCTCTGGCAGGGTGAAGCCATTCCCCCTTGTCCTGTCCCTACAGGCCCTTGTCCAAAGACCCTCTCTGTCTTGGAGCCTGTTTAGGAATTGGAAAGGGCTCTAAGGTCGCCCTGAAGCCTTCTCTTCTCCAGGCTGAATGACCCCAACTCTCTGCAGGGATGAAGGGAGAGGGGGTGTTTAGCCCCTCCAGTAAAAGGGGCACTGCAAAGTCGTTTGTCCTCTTCAGGCTCAAGACACTCCTTTAGGAAACTCAGAAGCACAGAAGTTCGCTCAATCCTCACCACAAGGGAGCTGCCTTGTGGAACATTCACAAGCAGCAGCTTCACGTACAAAGCTGTCAACATCTGCACCAGTAAGAACTCTACCTCTTGTAAAGGTCATAGTCTTCATCCTCGTCCTCATCCTCTTCCTCTTTGGACAGAGCCTCATCCACAACCCTGGTCTGAGGACAGCACACATATTCTGTTCCATGGAACTGGTCCACTCCGCAGGGCAGCAGCATCCCATAGCTGTGTAGGATCATCCCATCTGTCAGACAGGCCTGAAAGGGGAGCCCATTCATGTCAGCTAGGCATCATGCTCTTCCTTTGGATAAAGCTCAAGTTTGCCTATCAGAGATCCCAAGAATGGTTTAAATTTTACAGCAAAAACAACAGCAACATATGACCTAAATCTGAACACCAAAGGAAAGTGGATTTGAAACTTGTACTGTAAAAAAAAATCCCCACACAAGTCCCAGATTCAGAACCATCCAGTACCTCCTGGTGTTAACGCTTCACACCCCGGACCTAACAACTGCTGGTTTGTCAGCCTGGCAAAGTTCAGGAAAAGAAACCTAAACATTTTATGCCAACTCAAGGGAGAACACTGGAGAGAACCAGAAAGGGTGTTTGCTTTTCTGAGCTGGCCATTTCATTAAACTTTATCTATTAAACTTTATATTGGAGCAAGTGAATAACTGCTCAAATGGACTTTGTGTCAAGATTATTTTACCATGCTATAGATTAAAATCAATCAGATAATTCAAAAAAAAGTAAAACGTAAACTATGCTTAGACATTAACTCTACACACTTCTCTTAAGCTAAGGAAATACTTGGCCCAGAAAAGAATGAAGAAAAGCTTTATTATGCCCATCAGAACCCTTTTGTGCTTTGCTTTGTTACAGCACGGATTTTAAATGACCCAAATATTGCTGGAAAAGTTCTCCAACTACATTTAAAGCAAATGATTTTTCAGTTTTCTAGACATTAACAAGTTTACCCTCAATTAAAAGGCAATTCCTCTACTACAGCTTTATTTAGATGGATTTTTGCTCACAGGATTTTAAAGAAATAGGAATTTTAAGTAGAGCATCCTTAACCTCATCTGGTTAACAACTGGTCCTTGTGTTGCTGTTTCTACAATTGTTGCTTCTACAAAATGGAAAACATGCACATTCTGTCATGATCTTGTTTTTATTACCCCTGCTTCAAATGGGAGTGCAGAGCTTTTGCAACAGTTTAGCTAGTCAGATAAAAAAACCACAACCCCCCCCCAAAACCATGGGCTAGATTTACTCTGAGAATATAATCCATCTCTTATGTAAAACCTCCACTAATCAGTCCCAATGAAACTCAGATTGCTCCCAGGCAAGTCCTCCCAGCCAAATCCTCAGCAGCAGCATGTACATTCAAGCAAAATGTGCAAGAAAAACAGGAACTATCCTATGCCCACTGTATGTCCCTGGAAAGATGAAAGAAAGAGGGATGAACCATTGGTTAAAGCAGTATCCCAGAGCACTGATTTAAATTCCTAGCTCTATGATATGGATAAGCTATTTAGGACAGCTTTTCACAAAGAATAATTCAACTGCTACACAGGTTTTTAAGTCACTTGAGTACTTTTAAATTTTTATTTCCTTGCTGTCTGCCCCTGTTCACTGACTGGAACATGGGAATAGCAACCCAGAGAGAAACACTGCTATGCTCCAACACTATAAGCATCCAAGTGGACAGATCCAGAATAAACAAATTCCTGTCCCAGCAGCTCCATTACCTCCTTTGCCACGGTGTGCCAGTGCTGGTGGCTTTCACACACATCCATGCGCTCCTTGTGGAAGAACCGGCATTGCTCGGGAACCAGCAGGACGTCGCTTACAAACTCACCCACTGAAAAACACAATGGCCACAGTTCACACTCATCCAGTTTCCAACAGCAAATAAAGCCTCCATCAGAACTCCCCCAAAGTGCACTCTGTGCATGTGCCTTGAGGGTTTGGTATATTCTTAAAGGAGACAAGTCACACCAGCTCTGAAAATTATCTCTGAGAATCTAAAGAAAAACAGAGCCTCAGAGATTCCAAGGTAAAACCAGGAGCACAGGGTGATCCTGCTGACCCCTAAAGCTGAACTGAAGGCAGAGTTTACAGTGCAAGTTAATAAATAGTTCTTCCATGAAAAGATTGACTGAAGAGATTTCACTCAAATCTTCGAGAAGATTGTGTCTGCACTCAGAAGTTTCAAACCACTTAATCACCTATTTGCAAATGAGCCGCATCATACCAAAGTTCCTTCATGCTGTCTGCTGCTGTAACAGGCTGGAAATTTTTATATGCTGAGAGTGTTATCTATGTTTTCAGTATCTGAGCAAGTCTTGTTTGGTTTTGTTTTGTTTTGTTTCCAGATGGTTTAATTCAAGATCAACTACAGCACATTCACCACCCTAACCAAAACACAGAGGGCTGGAAAATAAAAGCTATACAGTTTAAATATCAGAGTACAACCAGAGTCAGCAAATACACTACATTCCAATATCTAGATAACCACAACCTGACCAGCACGAGGAAGCTTTGGCACAATCTTTGTGCCAAATCCAGACTTTTGCTTTTGAGGAAGATGGGAGAGAGAGAATCACTCTACTGTACAGACTCTACTTAAGTTGGACTTAAAAGCTATTTAGCCTAAATTTCCACCATCATTCAGTTTGGTACCAACACGAGTGAAATAAGGATCAGAACTAAATGAGCGTCACTTCCCGTTCTTACCCCAGAAGTCCCAGCAAACACTGCCACTGGAATACAAACGTGAGATTTTCTCCAAGCTGAGGTTTTTCCTTTCTTTCTTGCAGATTCAAATGCTGCACTCAGTGATTTTAAAATAAGGACAGAGCTAGATACTCTGAGAAGACCAGGAAAAGATCTTCGGCACAAGTGCTTCAAAGCAGCATTCCCTGCACACATGACCAGCAGTTTTAGGAAACATTTGTTAAAATTGGAGAAAAGCTTTCAAGTCAAAGACTTTTTCTCACAGTCTCCACAAAGCAGAATTCTTTGTCCAACCAATCTTTCACACCATTTTTCAAAATATATTTTAAATATTGTTTGCATGACCAATTATTTTGCAACTCAATGTTGATACTAAAAGCTCATGGACACTTCTACATAGTATAGAGAAGTTAAATAGTTTTAGAGTTAGATTACCTGATAATTGAAGATAATGAAATCAAATGACCTTAATCATCCCTTTGCAATTACTTACATTTTAAACTAACAGAGAAATTGTATTTTCCCCATTTTCTTATCTCAAAACTGGCCAGCTAGAATTTTGAGTTAATAATCTTTCATCCTACTCTATCAGGAAAGGTTTAAATGCTTCTGATAAGAAAAGTAAAACTGAGCAAACTTTAAAACCAAGAGACTGTGGTTCTGGGGGCTGAAGGCAGAAGATTCATGGGTTCTTCTCTTCACCTTTCAAATACAAAGGAGCTTTACTTTGTGGGGGAGGGGCAGAGAAGATTAAACAGGGTATGGTGACCGGATCCTACCTCAAGGTACTCTGTGCATTAATGTATCAAGGTGTCTTGAGGACTGGTTTATTATCCCATATAATTTCGGGGANTGGTGCGTGCCCCCCGGGGCCCCGGAGCGCCCTCAGTTTCCCGCTGGGGGCTGCTGCCCGATGCCCGCCGTACCTCTGCCGTTCCCGGGTTTGTGCTCCGCTGTACCTTCCACCCCTGCCTGCCGGGAGGGCCCGCCCTTCCCAGCTGCAGTTTCTGCCGCCTCTTGCCTGCTACCTTCAGATGAGCCTGCCCTGCCAGTCCAGCTTGCTTCTCCTGAGGTTCGTGCTACAGCTCCTTTCGCTATCCAGAGGGGGCACCGGGATCGGCTGCCCCTGGGAGTTTGTCAAAGCANGGAGCCGGGCTGGGGTTTCTGGGAACAGTTGGGGGCAGGGCAAGGGGCAGCTCCTTCTTTTTTTTGGGCAGGCTGCTCCACTGGACACAGGCAGCCGGTATCTCTGACCAGGGATCCTGCTGTTCCTATGGATTTTGCCTGCTTCTTTTCGTGGTTTTTTTTTTTTTTTTGCTTCAGCATTGTGACTGAGCCTGCCAGCTTGGCTTCTTTTACTGCTCTGCTGTCAGGAAGCCCAGAGCTGGTGCGTGCCCCCCGGGGCCCCGGAGCGCCCTCAGTTTCCCGCTGGGGGCTGCTGCCCGATGCCCGCCGTACCTCTGCCGTTCCCGGGTTTGTGCTCCGCTGTACCTTCCACCCCTGCCTGCCGGGAGGGCCCGCCCTTCCCAGCTGCAGTTTCTGCCGCCTCTTGCCTGCTACCTTCAGATGAGCCCGCCCTGCCAGTCCAGCTTGCTTCTCCTGAGGTTCGTGCTACAGCTCCTTTCGCTATCCAGAGGGGGCACCGGGATCGGCTGCCCCCGGGAGTTTGTCAAAGCAGCGCCTTCCCCATCCCTGCAGCCGCCTGAGCCACCATGACCGAGTGGAGAGGCGGCCAGACCCGCGCCACAGCGCCCCCTGCAGGCGCGGGGAACCACCGCCCCCGCCCTGCCCGGCCGGGAGCCGCCCGCGCCCCTGGCGGCCGTGAGCGGAACTGCCCCGGGGGAAGGGACCATTCACTGGGTTTGCTCTTCTTGCTTGTTGTTGTTTGCCTCGTTATACATACACACACTAGTAAAGAACTGCTATGCCTTTACTCATATCTTTGCCTGAAAGCCTATTAATTTCAAAGTTATAATAATTCGGAGGGGAGGGGTCATATTTTCCATTCCAAGGGGGGTTCCTGCCTTCCTTAGCAGACACCTGTCTTTAAAACCAAGACACAAGAAAAACACAACTAAGAATGGCAACAAAATCCCACAGTTTGACTATACTCCCAGAGAAACACCTAATCAATTTACAACAAGCAATTTGTATAGTGCTAAAGACAAAGAGATTTTACAGATATATGGACTCCAGACTTGCAACTGAGATCTGAAAACCAAAGCTGCCTCACAGGCTGCGGCCTGCAAGTCAGGAACAGTGTAAAATACACTAATGAAAAACCTGAATAAACAGTTTAATGCTTATCAAATTTTAGGGCAGTGTCAGTAAAATCAGCTTATTTTTCAGCTGAAGAATAGGCTTGGGGAAGGATTTTTTCTAAAGAGATGACTCCTTATAAATCCAAGGATCTTGCTTTCATCCTTATTTCCATCAGAAGTTCTTATGATCAGCTGGGCTCTGTTACTTCCCAAACCTGAATTTCCACATCTACAAAGACAAGCACCTTTCTCCCAGGATGTGTCCACAAATAAATTTTATGTTTAATGAAGTGCTTTATGATTGCCTAATGGAAGGCATTACATAGAGGACAAAGCACCCACATGGTTCTGCTGCTTTGCTGGTGTTCCCCTTGTCAAACCGCATGGTAACCTGAGATACAGACACAAGTTATGAAAACTTATTCCTACTGAATGCTCCCAGCAATCAGACTCTCCCAAGACTTCTTACAAGTCTTTTCCAGTGGATAACTGAACAGAAAAGTCAGCCAGCTGAGACTAAGCTGGGGCAGTGTGGGGCAGTGCAGTGTCAGCCACAATCCACAAGTCAGAAGTCACAAGTTAACCAGTTAAAACATGCTGCCTGAGTGGGGACGTTCTGGAAAGCACCATGAAATCCATCACGGTTTATCTCATATTCTTTTCACAGTTCAAAATGGGGACAGGGGATACAGCTGCAACAAGCAGGGCCTCTTTGAAACAGCAAAGTTTAAATATAGTCATTGAAATAGAATAGAGATCTCTTGCCAAGACCAAGCAGGAAGCCTGAGCACACTGAGCATTTAAGTCTCCAAGGCAACAAAATATTAAAGCTTCACAAAAATAGGATCAAAATATTAAATCCCAATGTCTTTGTGATACTCAGATACAATAGCCTTCAGGTTTTTATGGCAGTTGCAGAGAGAATGGGGATTTGTTTTTCATGCCAGGCACCATTATTCCACCACAGCTGTTACCAAGCTGTTGATCTGCTCCAGAAAGGCAGAGTTCCATCTTGTGGAAAGAAAAACATTTCAGGGGAAGTTGAATGTGGAAATGACAACCTGATACAACAGAAATCTTACAAACTGAGTTGTTCTCCCTGTAAGAACC
This sequence comes from Gymnorhina tibicen, assembly GCA_013399875.1. Classification (NCBI taxonomy): domain Eukaryota; kingdom Metazoa; phylum Chordata; class Aves; order Passeriformes; family Artamidae; genus Gymnorhina; species Gymnorhina tibicen. The sequence goes on from VXAZ01003155.1 coordinate 36,108, forward strand.
CAGGAGGCAATTCCTTGCTTCTCCCACAGGAATGCACAGCACACCCAGCACACACTCACCCAGGCACTTGTAGGGCACGACGATGTGAGTGTGGTCCTTGCACTGCTTCTTCCCACGCTTGCACCAGCTGTCGATGCTGACAGGCTGGTTGGCTTCCACCACATTGGTGATCTGAAGGTCTGGGTACATCTGGGGAACAGCACAGACAGAGAGGTTTGTCTCCAGAAAGGACACAGAATGTGCAGAGCAGCTCCTACCAGAGTAGTGAGGCTGATTCTCTACACAGGAACAAGTTGGAGCTTGCACATGGACACACACTCTCCTCTGGATCAAGCTCAGGACTGCTGGAGACATAGAAAAGTGCAGCTGTCTGTCACACAGGGCTTCAGAAATGGATATGCCACTGCTTTGAGGCAGGAGAAAACCATGTCAGGGCAAGAGTCCTCACTGGCACTAAGCTGAGGGGTCTGGATTTGCACAGCAGTGGAGGAGGAGCATTTGGATATTCAGGTTTGGAGGAGATGTAGGTGTTTAATTCTTTCCGGAGCAGCACAATACCTCCTGGAACAGCAGTCACCAACAAATAGGGTTTAGAAATGTCTTCAGACTCTCTCATCACTTCTCAGGTTATGCACCCACCTCCTCTCAGGTTTCCTCATGCCTGATCCATTTATGATATATTAATTTGATCCTTACGCCCTGCTCAAGTTCTCAAGTCCAGACGCTGACTTATATTTAGGCTTCTACTACATTAAAAAAATGCAGCCCCAGTTATATCAGCCTTGTAAAACAGTTCAAAAAGTTTTCCAGTCCAGACATGGTACATTCTGTTGCTTTCCCATTAAAATAAAATACATTCCTTGTGGCATTTTATGTGCCTGTCACCTCAGAGGAGCAATTGAAGACACTGGACAAGGCCAATGTGTTACAGTGTATCTGAAACACACTAGATGACAACTACATCTTTTGCAATAAAGTATAAAGAGCTTAAAAATACTGCCAAAATTTGATTAAAATATTTTTCTAATATTCTGGCTGATCTGAACACGTCACTGAGAACAGCACAGCTAAATTCTAACTAGAATAGGTGTCAGGTTCCATTTTACACAACAGGGAACAGATGCTGGTTAACCAGCTCAGGGGCAGAACATTTGGGTAAAGCCCTGCAAACATACACAAAGATACCTCTGACTTACAGACCAAGGACCTTCTGTGGCAGTGTGAGCTGATCTGAGGTAGCTTCTAAATCCCACTGCAGTGTCCTCCCTGCTCTTCCTGGGCAATAACTCAGCAGGACAGTGCAGGGAATTGGACTAGGGCAAAAGCAAGCTCATCTCCTGCAGGGTTAATTTGCTACTGAGCAGCTAAATTGGAATCCAATTCCTTCACAGCAGCGAAGGGTCAGGATTACACAGAAAATCTCACCTCCTGGCAGTATTGCAGAATCTCCTCCTTTCTTCCAAAGCAGCTCTTGGTCCCAGAAGTGTCAGGTTCCCATTTCCCAGTCTGGATGTTCACATGCATATTTAGCTTCCCACAGAACATGGCAATTTGAGGCTCTGCCACCGCAAACCCTGTCCCAGCATTGGCTGCAAGGGCCTGTGAAGACAAACCAAAACACCTTGATGCAGTATCTGATCAAAGGCTCAACAACTCAAAGAACCAGAAGCCCTCTGACATCTTCTCAGACAGCTCCTGCTTGATCCAGAATATCAGTGCAGTCTTGCAAGTTATTTTGTAACAACATTCCTTGAGATGCTGAGCCCACCCCAAGTTTTCACCAGCAACGCATTCGTTTTCCCAAATTCTGGTTTTATAATTGAAACAACAGCTCACCAAAACCAACGGTAATTCGCACTAAAAGGCTGCACCTACATGAGCTAAAACAGATGTCTGAAAAACTTACTAAATAACTAATACTAATAACTTTTGGCAGAAGGACCTCTGTGAGGTTACACACAAGCAGGTATTACTACTAATAATAAAAAAACTGCGTCCCACTGCAAGAATCCTGCTCGGAGTTTAAATGTGTTTATCCCAATATCATCAAATAACTGGGATAGAAATACCTAAATTTGTATGTTTGCTCAAACATACAAATAAAGATGATTTCTGCTGAATCAGAAAAAACAGCTGTGGCAACCAGCTCCTCAAAGCCTGTTGTGTCCTGTTCAGTGCACTGCTATGGGAGCTGTTTCAGATGTGCATTCTGTGCACTTCCCAGACTGACCAGCAGACAGAAACCTGACAGCCCAGGCCCACATTTGGGTCAAACGGCAGACTGATCAATGAAAACAAGGTCAGGGCCCCTTACTGAAATCTTGCTGGCTGACCAAAAGAGGAAAAAGAGGAGTAAATTAAATTGCAGACTTTTTTCTTTTTCTGAGAAGACCAAGTGGATGGTGGGAGCTGAACATGCTCTCCTTAAATAACTACTAGCTGTTGTAAAAGAGAAAGAGGCATAAGGCAAAAAACCAGATGAACTCCTAAATCAAAAGCTCTTTAAGGTGTTTAGGGGAATGAAATCCATTTCAGCTACTCCAGATAGAAACAGCAATGCAGAGAGTCTGCTGGCCCTAAGCTGCTTTTCCACTGGCAGGCAACACAACCCCAGGCTACCAGTCCTGCCTTCATATTTAACATTTTGTGCACTGAAAAATGCATAAATTACTGTGGGCACTGTTCATTCCCTACTGCCTGCAGACCCCCATCAACTCATATAATATTTGTATGCTTAAAGCAAATAAAGGAATAAAGAGTAGAATTCAACTGGACAACTTCTTTGTGCAGCTCCTAGTTACTGGATATTAGGAAAAATAATACTCCATTATAATTAGCTCATTTTTCCCCCTCCCTTTATCTCACTGCCTGGAGATAAGACATTTCAACACTCCAAGTCAAGGATTGTTTAGTGCTGAACACAAGATTACTGCTTGGGGGAGAAAACCAACCTGAGGCACAAAACCATAAATTCAAGTATTAACTGCAGAAAAATGACCCCTTGAGTTTTAAGTACTATTCACCCGTGCATCACTTAAGAGAAATAGTCTTATACAAGTGGTTTCTACTTACTCTGACCCTTCCAACCAACAGATGTTCATGACAGCATGTTTTAGCACAGACCACAAAGTAATGAAATACTGAACTACATGTAACAGACAGCAGCATCAATGTCCCAGTATCAAAATGCTGCCAAGTTCACATATAGTTTCAAGTTTAGTGCGGGTATGTTTGTTGTGCTCTCTGTCCTAAGGAAAAAAGAGTCACGTAGCTCAGGTACAGGAGGAACTCTGAGGAATAGACTGAGGCTGGGAATACGGTGCAGTAACTCGGTTCTTTCAGAAATCAAGACTTTAATAAACATCTTACAAGTGCATGCAGCAGAACCTGTGACAGGTCTTGCACCACCCTCCTCCCTGCTATCTTTTCAGAAGAAAGAGGCAAATGTAGAATGATCCTTCATAACTCCCTAAACACACAAAAACTTTTTAAGAGGCCCTTTTTATCTCTCTCCAAACAAACACCACTTTGGTACCAGCAACCACTTTCCAGAGAGCACAGGACCTGACATGCTAAAGGAAACAATCCCCAAAACAGTTTTGTTTGATGACAACGCCACAACCACAGCCAAGTTCCACCCCCGGAAAAAAACTAAAAGAAATGCAAGATCAAGAACCCAGAAAGCATTAACCCTTTTAAGAATACAGGGCACCAAAAGAGAATAAATGTATGTGCTATGATGGCACTGCTGATGCCTGAAATCTGGCTCCTTCAAAGCAAACTTAACAAGTCTGCAGCACAATAAGCGAACTTTGTGAGCAGGAGAGGTGCAGGCTCCATCGAGAGGCAGAAACATCCATAAGTGATCCATTCATCACAGCTCTTGCATGAGCAAAACTCCTGTTCAAACACATACCAACCTTCTGAAATCATGACCACCCCCTATTTACATACTGATGCGAGCCAATGTTTGTTTTTTGCTGCCTCTCTGGCTTGCTCCCCGCAAAGGTATCATTCCTCCTCCTTGGATTGCTCACATAGTTTGCCTATCAGTCGGGTGCTGTTGCCGTAGCTACCAGAGCATGCTAAGTCCCAATTCACAGCTGAACAAACGAGACTAATTACTTGCTTGATTTCATCACTTTTAATCAACCAGCAGAAATCTTCTCTTGAATTGCGCTGTTGGGTGAGTTAATGAACTCTGAGATACACAAGTTGATTCTTTAACCCCAGGACCTGCAAGGCAAGATTTCTGAGCAATGGGCTTCAATTTTCCTTCACTGGCAATCCACTCCAGCCCTCAATCATATCAGTTATTTAATTTAGTACTTTAATCTCATTTTAGCTGTAATGAGAGAATACAGAACCTTTAAACTTCATGGAGGCCACACCTTTAACACTGATACTTAAACATGTAGGGAAAAAGGTCACCTACAAGAGTCTTTTTGGACCAAGAAACTTTCTGATGCTTCCCACAATTGCCTTCAGTGTATCACAATTGGAAGCAGATCCCTCAGGCTACACGCAAGCATCACTCTGCAAAAGGAAGGCTGCGGAACATGTAAACCAGCACGAAGCTTGGGATAAAGCCATGTCCTTAGCTAAGCTCTTTAGTACTTCAGAGAATTCACCCATTCCACATTGCAAAGGGATGAGCAAACTGACAGCACATTTTTCTCTGGGAATTTCCCAGCCATAAATGGAAGCAGCTGCTTCTTTTAGTGCTGGGGAGAACTATTCAAGCCCTTAAATAAGCAGCCTGACAGATCAGGAGGGGCAACACACACATGATGGAAGAGAGTTCATCCAGTTGTGCACATCCTTGTTGAACATTATTTTAGTAGCTATTATCCTATTAATACATACCCATAACATGAGAGCAAGACAAATGTTATTTGGGAAAAGACTGTTCCATAAACCATTACCTTCCTCGCTGGCACTTGCATTTACAAGATGTTTCAGGAGAAACGGCTCTGCCTCTTGGTATAATTCTGTAGTCCAGTTTGCTTTCCAAGACCAAAGAAGTTTTTGATTCCATAAACACATAAATCTCTGGCCAGTTAGTGACAGTTAAATTCCTCACCCTGCCATGCAGTGCCTGATTTATGGTCCTGAAACACTGGAATTCAAGCCTCTAAATTCTCCTTTTCTCTGATGGAAGTGTCTGCCCAAGTATCCCGGCTTTTATTTACTACTGGCCTCTTCAGCTTGTGACACAGGGTTTGATGTGTGAGCATTACCCACCTGGAGGCCTGGGCTCCAGGTGCTAAAAAGGGTCATATCTGTTCTTGCTGCAAGTATCCCCAATCCCAAAGGAGGGACACAAGGCTAGAGACTTCAGTAAAATAAAGAATATTTTACATCTACCCTTGAAACACAAGCAGTACATTGCAGTTCTGGTTTGTAAAGACCTAAAGATGAAAACCACATCCATATCCTTTGCCTTCTATTGCCAGGATCTGTTAAACCTCATCACAACATAACTTATTTCACATGCTATCCATACAGCTCCCTATGGAATGCTATTCTGGAAAACTTTCTGGCATGTTGCTGAGGATTTGAGGATTGAAGGGTGATTGGAGCTTTTCTCTTGTGAAGAGAAGCTGATAATTATAATTCACAGAAATTACTTCCTCAGAGCTTTCCTTAATAGCACAAAGGTATCTGCAAAATGTCATATTTAACTGAATTCTACATTTTCAGTGGGGTCAAACATGACCGTAGCCTTGTCCATCTGATCAGATTAGCCAGAATGAGCCTTTATTCCAGCAAAACCAGAGTGGATAGGAGCTTGAGAAGCTTGGAGAGCCTGTGAGGAGAACCCACACTCTCCACGCTTTCCATCAAGCTTCCCCTGCAGCAACACAAGTAGCTCTCTACATAAAACCATGGAAAATTAAGCTGTTTTAAGACTGAAACTCCAGCCTCTAGAACTCATAAGGTGCTGAAGAAAGCTCCCCTGGAGAACTGCATTGACTTGGTGGCCAGAGAACAGATTACTGGCTGCTGAGGGCACACCCTGCCTTAAGTGAAAAGGCAGGGCCTTTTGCAGGATCCTCTACAGGTCAGATCAGATTTCCTGTTCCTGAGGTACATGTATTCCACAACCAGTTGCTGCTACGCAGATTAAAAAAAAAGCCACACAGCACTTGAAAAGATTACTTGCGCTGTTTGTTTTTAATTAAGCAAAGCCCCTCGAAAGCAATACTGGTTATTAAATCAGGGTGCACGTGAACCACAACCTGAGGGACTTCAGAACAGGCTGTTCAGCACTGTCTTTATCCAGATAAATCACACTGCCCACCTTAATTAAAGGAAAGGAAGATCTTTTTCTGGATTTGTTTTTTTTAATTACATTTCCTACTCTATCTGGAGCAGCTCTGCAAATCTCCCCATGTCAGTGCAATACCTACAAATATGGAGGATATAAATTGAACTCCTTCAAGACCACTGAGGAATTCTAACAGTTCCTTTGACACAAAAATGAGCCCTGTTACCTTACCAGTCTTCCGGTGAACACAACCCTCCATGGCTGCTGCTTTTGAATGTGTAACGATTCTAATGTTTTGTCCTTTCCAGGCTGAAAAGTTGGTGTGAATGTTTGTGCAGGGACTCAACTGCTTCAACTGCACACCCCGTATTATTGTTGCCTCCAGCTGACATCCATGGGCCTTTTATCCTTCCACAAGGAGAGGCCAGCCCTTGGCAAAATGAAAATTAAGAAGAGCTGCAGTCACAAACTGAAGTTGTTGGAAGGAGAACAGCTGGCATTGTAAAGCTCAGCCTTCCTGGGTCACAACGTGCCACACGGCCCTTAAGTTAACATTCATTGCCATGAATCTCACCTGGGAATTAACAGCAAGTCAGTATTCAGGAAACCAACACTTCAACTAAAAAGTGAGGGAAGTTGGCAGAGGTACTTTACACACAAGAACTTCTGGACAGAATACTTAAAACTCCCCTGGCTTTGGATTTATAACTTGTAAACATGAGCAGAGCTCTCAATTCATGCTTCAAATGGTGTTTCATGCTTTGTTTTCCTTAGCTCCTCTTCCTGCTTTTATTCAGCAGATAGGTGGCTTGAACCCAGGAAGGCTAATGAATGCCTGACACAGCAGGCAGTAAATCTACAGACCAGCAGCTCATCCTAGCTTTATTGCTTTATTTTTTTTTAAATTGCTGATAATTACAATAATGCACATGGGCAGGGGTCCAACACAGGAAGAATTATTGTCTGCAGGCAGATCTGGTGTGAGCTGATAATACCAGCCTGTGTTTGCTTTTGAATTTAAATGGCAGAAATCTCACTAAAGCAGTCTTTGGCTTGCTTTAACTTGCTGGAAGGGGTGGAGTTCTCATCTGCTTGTCCTTTATTGACTTTTGTGGTGGAGGAGTCTGCACCAGCAGAGAACTGGGAGCCTAGGCAGGAGCTGCAGTGGTAGCTGGGGTGCAGTTTATATTTAGATGCCTGTGTTTATGGCCAACATGAAGCCTTGAACACTCGGAAGTTCAGTGACAATAATCCACGCACTCCCATACGTGCCGACAGCAACCGTAGGATTACAAAGACCTGCTGCAGCATGAAGCATTCCTGACCGCTTTGCACGTTCCACTGCCTTTCTACAAGGAAAAGGGGAGATTTCCAAGTACCTGTGACTCACGGGCAGCCTTTTTGCCCTTGGAACTTGTACTTCAGAGGTATCAGATTATTTCCCCCTCCTCCTCTAGTTTATCCACGCTCCATAAACCGGGCATACATGAGTCAATGGGCACATAACCTGCCTGTGAGACATTCGCATTGGGAACTGCCACATTTCAACAGGGAGTGCCACACTGCAGGCACTGCTGGTGCACAGCTAGGCTGACGGAGAAGTGATCAAATCTGGGAAAGCTACGACTCAGCACTGCCTCAGCTTCCTGAAGTTGCTTGTGTAACACGGTTGCCTTTGGCATCCTCTTTTCTATCCCTGGAGAGACGAAGTTCATAACTTCACTGGAACATTCCCTGAACAAATGTTACTGTACCCAGAACTGTGTCCTTTGAAAAAGATTAATTTCAGGGCCTCAAGCTTTCAAAAGTACAGCTTGGGTGTAATGCCTGGGACTGGAACAGTTTAAGACAAAGCCACCCTAAAAATAAGAGCAAGAGAAGAGGAAAGCACAAACACCGATAATCCTCACATAGCGCACAGGTAGGCCCAAATAGGTTTAATCAGCCAGGTCGCTTTCCACGCGTCCCAAGGACGTCAGGGACAATTTCCAAGCTGTGTCAGACAGACACACTCAAGGCCACTTCCTTCCCCTTGCAGCAGAACACGACCACGGCGCTATTTAAAGTTCCCTTTTTATGGCGCCATCCGAAGTCCTATCCCAGCACAGGGAGCCAGACCTATTTATCACGGGGCTAAACTGAGGCACAAAGTCAAGTGACTTGCCTAAGGTCACCCAGCAGCGGGCTCAGCTCGGTTTAATCCTCGTCTCCTCGCTCCCATCTGTGTCATCACTCTGCCTTGCACGGCCTGACTAATTGCCGCTTTCCTACATTAATTATTTGGGCATCTGAGGCACAGAGACCCAAGATGTCCTGTTAGCCAGTCAGGAAGTGAAAACTCGAGTGCAAGTTAATGTTTTCACATTCACTAATATTCTACTGAAAAAATGGCCGTGGGGCAATTTTGCCTTCCTGGACAATCAGAAGAGAGATCCAACCCAAAACCTAAGGACAGCAGCTATGGCTTAATAGTGTTTGAAAAGTTTAGCTCTCAGATCTTTCATTTCTGACCTGACTGTTAATATGAACCATCACTGCTGACAGCACAAAGGCATCACTGAGAGCAGCACATGTGGAGGAGTACCGAGAGATGCTATTTTGTAAGTGACTTCTCCATGGTTTGATAGGAGAGTTCGTGCCATCTTAAGGCACTTCAGCTACACAAGAATTAGGGAATATAATCACTGTAGTTACCAGGATACAGATTCCATAACACACAGGAAAGTACTTTTAGAAAATCTTTCATCACTTCAAAGCAGTTTGTTCAAGGCAAAAATAACTCCTGGACCAAAACTCATCACAAGTCACACACCCACACAAGTTCTCCACTAGCTTTCCTAGTGGCCAAAACTGGCAGAAAGGAGACAGAATAATCTGTTAACATCAGGCAGACAGAAAAGCAAACCCTTTACTATTGATTCAAAGTGATTTAGAATTCCAGGAGGGAACAAACCAAAATTCCTTCCTCAAAACAGCATGAACATTTGTTTTACAGATCTTGTGAAGCTCACTGGGAGCTGCGCAAAGAGCCACTGCAGGAACCTGTGGTTCCTCACTCCATCCACATGTCTGACCACTCGGCTGACTCCAGATAAAAAGGCTGCAGAGATTGTGTTTTTCTCTAAAACACAAGGATCCAAAAGGCAAGCAGGAAACTGAAGGGCACATTTTAACAGAGAATTTGAAGCGGCAAGGAAGACTACCTGGGGGGGGAAGCAAGATAAAAGAAGGATAACAAGCAGGAATGCAGTTTGCAATGCAGTCTGAGTCTGGTTCAAGTATCCATCCCCTTACAGATGTTGTTCAGTATCACAGATTGGTTATTTACGAGCACAGACTGCATATGTTTTGGAACATGACAGAATACTTGGGATTTCCAAGTCCTGCAATTAGGCTACACAGTTGCTACAGCAACTTCCTGACACAGGAATGATTCAACAGGTCTTACTCTGACCATGCTGGAGCTCCGCGGGTCATGCTTCTTGCTTTCCACCCCTAAATTCACAATCTTCCGTAAAAAAACCCCAAAACCCAACCCAATTAATTGGTAATTCTGTCCCCTCCAAACAATTTAGATGGAACTTCAAATCTGAAGAGGAAACCATGAGGTTTTTAAGTCCTGGCTTTCCTAACCATGCTAACGACCACCTTTTGAAAAGTGGAAACCACAGCTAAAATACAGGGCTTTTGTCCTTGCTGCTGCTCCCTGAGCTCTGCCAAGCCTATGCTGATCCAGACCAAAATTAACAACTTATCAAAAAAATTATGGAACAGCCTTGTTTTTTCCAGCATAAAAACTGAGCATACTTTTATAGTTTAAGCATTTTAAGTACACCCAAAAACACAGGTTACTTCTACAAATTTCAAGTCTCTGAAAACAGTCAGCAGTTCGTACCTGTTATTGAGAACGGGTAGCAACTCTGGCTCTTAGTAAATCTATAAGGAAAAGAATGGAAATTGGGATTTTAAACCAAAACCATCTTCCCATACACCTCCTCCTGTTATTTATTCAGAGTTGTTAAGGAGCATCTTTCAGGCAGCAGCTTACATGACTGCTCACACACAAAACAAAATCTTTTAAGAACCTTTAATGTCTAGGTGTGAAGAAATCAGTGCTTTAAAAGAGATTCCTATACTGACACTCTAAGTTTCTTCAGCTACAGTAAACATCATTTTCCTTAAAGAAAACTTCAATGTGAACACTGCCCCAAGAAAGTTTAGTTTACAGTTTAGCTGCTCATTAGGAAAAGCTCCTACCACTCATGGCAAAAAAATAAATGCAAGAGAATTAACTTAGCAAAACCATCTCAAATTTTCACCAAAACAGTCTTTCACTTTCCTGACTGCAGCAATTTCTCATGCCAGTAAACAGCAATAAAAGTGGTGAAAGGCTGACAGCTGCCTTCCACTACAGCTGACAAACTGAAGGTGAGAGAGCAAGCCCACAAGCAAGGGCAGGATGAAAAATGCCAAGCACTACTCTGGTTAAGTAGGGAAGAGGCTGGAGTGCAGGAAGAAGGCTTGGACAAACATTTCTTACTTCCAAGAGTCTGAGGGCAAAAGCTCTATTTGTTTATTTCCAAGCTTATCACACACAGCCAACCAGTCATCAAACGATCCTGGGGCTATCAGCAGAATTCAGGCTCAAATCTCACAATTTACCTTCTTCCAAAGCAGAGGATGAAAAGTGGACTTCCATCCATTCCCTGGAACTCAAAACACCTGGATTGAGCAGTCTGAGACAGGAGAAGTCAAATGACAAAAAGCCTTTTAAAGTACCCCCAAAATTTGTCAGCAGCAGGGTCACAGAAAGTAAAGGACCTCAGCAATGGCTTAATGTATTTCCCTTTCTCCCACTCTTTAAAAGCAATCCCGCGTAGTTTAGCAGCATTTTATTTCCGAAGCATTAATTCATCAGCTGGGGTTCAGCAGTTACAGCACCACCCCACAGCTAGGCCTGACACAAGCTCTAATGGATGTATTAACCAGTTCCTTCACGGGAAGCAGCAGAGCTCTACTTACAACAGCAGCTTAATGCTATTAGAAAATTAAGTGGTAATTTATAGAACAGACTCAAGCTGGCTGTGCTGAGATGCCCTTCACTGATTTTGCTGATCCAGAAAGTAAAGCTACCTCCACAGAAGCAAGCCTAGAACCTTCAGTATTTCAGGGCTATCACTGCAGAACATTTAACCTGGCTTTGCATGTTGAAAACCTAAATTTCTTATGCTGAACTTTATAGCTCTTCACTCTATTGAGCTGTTTATCAGATTGTGTAGCACTGCATAGAAACAAAACAAAATGGGAGAGGTGATTTTTATCTTTGATAAAATGAGATTTTAACTTGTTAATAGTCTTCCCCAGGTTTCAGTGGGAAGAATGATCCTGTGCACACTGATAATTATTTCCTTGATGTTTCCTTATGCATTTTCTGAAAAATTTCAAGGTAGGGGAGAGAACACAGTTCTTTTCTGTCTGCTTAGCTGAAATACAATTGACCATAAGATTAGTGGAAAAATTTACACACTGCAGCTGCACCCACACTGACCCGACCCTGATGGTCGGGTCCTTGATGAGTTTTAAGTAATCTGACACTTCACTGAGGGCTTCGAAGCACAAAGCCATCAGGTGCTGAAAGCTTTATTACAAAGGTGGAAGCAAAAACTACCTGTTCTGCAACAACAAGGGAATTTGTTCTTTGAAAAAGAGCAGGCAGAACAGTTTCAGACAATCTAGTTAGGCCTTAAAGAGGCACTATACATGGAGAACTTCCATCACCTCAACTGAAATTCATCTTCAAGGTCTCTGAAATGTCTTAGTATTTTTTTTTAAGCCCTTCGCCCGAGCTGTCCATCATAGCAGCTTTTTTTATTTTTTTGTATAAAGACCAACTGGAGGAACTGTAAAGAAAACCATCAAGATATATTATTTTGAACAAAAGCATTCCAAACAATTCTTTATTTTCCTGCTTGGAAAAGGCTATCAGGCAGGGAAAGAAGTGACTATTGACTTTTACTTAGAGATGCTTTCTTCTGCCTGCTCAGATGCTCTTGGGAGACACACTTGAATGAAAAAGAAATAAATGGTCAGCCTTCCAAACAAGTTTTGCTTTCCTTGACCCTACAAGCAGACAAGGATAGCAATGGAAATGCTGACTTAACATGCAAATCCCATCACTGGGACAGTGGTTGGAGGGTAGATTGATCTGCCTATTGATGCAATTGGCCACTCACCATTTTCCTAGCCATGGGCTGAGTCATTTCAATAGCGCTTTCTCAAAGTCAAAGGATGAAAATGTTGCATAAAGTTCTAACCTTGGGGAGTGGTGGTTTTATGTTTCACTGGCTGACTTCAGACATGGCCCACTATGGCGTTTTTTTAAATTCAGAAACCCGGCTATGCACACATCTCAGCTGCAAATATTAACTCTGCCAGAATCTGGCAAATCCATGATGTGGATCAGACCTATAGAATCTATTCAGATGTCTCAAATCTTAAGAGAGCAGCACCCCAGAAAGCTATGCTGAAATTATAGCCTGATGATGCAACAGCATGAGACAGCCAGAAACATACCTCATTCTCATACCCTTACTTTGGACATCTTGCCAAAAAAAAAAAAAAAACAAAAAACCATTGAGAGCCCAAATGAGTTCCTTACCAGACCATGCTTTAATTATCCTGGAGGCTGCCCCTCCCTGCACAATTCCCAGCCAGCCTGGACAGCAGTGGGACCAGTACTACATGGATTTGTGTTATGAGGCTGGGAACATTCTGAGAATATTGCACTGAGAACTTGTGTATCTCATTGTAGTACCTGCTGGAGGAGGAGAACAGGTTTGGTAACCAGCACTTGCTAACAAATTTGGTAACAGCATTTGGTAACAAATGGATTTGTGGGTGTCAAGGCTGCGTGGCAACTCTACAGCCTGGACAGGAAAGGCAAATGGAGCAACTATTCAGTCACAGTCACACAAGTGCATTAGAGGCTGTCTGTATTTCCATAGTTATACCTGTCAATTAAAGGATGTGAATGTTAACCCAGAGAGGTGGGAATAAATAAGAACAGTCCTCTGCTTTGGGCTGTTCCCAAAGTTAATTCACTGCAGGAAGCATCCTAACAAATAGTGCCAAGCACACCATTTTAAGTGTCACTCAGGAGCAGAGGTGGGGCAGAAGGGACCAACTACCCACTCAAACAGAGCAGAGAAAAATGAAAGCGAGAAAGTGTCTACAGACAGCACCAGGCCAAATGTCTCCATATGCAAACTAAGCCCTGGTTTCATCTTTCTGTGATATGAGCATTTCAAATCTGGCTCAAGTTAAAGATGTTCCCATCCTGATGCATTCCAACAGATTGTACCACTCCAGCATGTTCAGTCTCTCTGTATCTTTATTTTGTACTTTACAGGACATGTGGTGTGTTTTGCAGCTTAATGACTATTTTAATCCTCTTCATCAGTGAACAGCATCATCCTGGACATGCTGTAGATACAGACTGTGAGATGGATGCTGCTCAGAGATCTATCTGAAGAGCCACTCCAAAGCACAGAAGTCATTCCAAGGCAAATACTACAAAACTAAAAGAAATTTCTGCTTTGCTTGATCTGGTGTATTTAAAGCTCACTGTTATAAACAGTAAAAATCAGCCCTCTTTTATGGTTTGAGAAACAGCTTAGAGTGGGTCAGCAGCATCCTCTTAAAAAACAGACAAAGGACTCTTAGCAGCAAGGCATCTCCAAGTCAACGTGAGGGGAAGAGCTGCTGAAAGTTTAGCACATTAAACCCATCTTAGCTAATGCTGCTGCCAGCTGTGGCTAAATGTCTGTTATGCCCCCAGTTATAAGATCAAAATAAATGTAAGAATCAAAGCCTAATAAATAAAAGAACAGAAAATTATGAGTAAAGCTATCAGCCACTTACATAACGAGGAATAATGATTCAAATTTTTGCAAAAATCTTTAGACAGTGACATAAAGCTCAAAAAGCCAAATTGAAACCAAGGACAGCAAAGCAAATGAAGTAAAGTCTTTGCTTTTGCCTGGAGCAAAAGGCATTTAGGGTCTTGGAAAGCAGTGCTCCTCAGATCTCTGCTACAGCACACATGAAGGTTGGAGCCCAAAATTTTCCCAGGTGTCTCCATAATATTCTTCCTTGGAGCACCCAGTTTAGCAGTTTGCACACACACCAGTGAAAGTATGACAGTGGCCATTTCAGAACAGCACTGCTCCTGAAATCCATCAGCATCTATTACAAAAGGACTACAATGCTGCATTCTACTCAGGGCCCTGCAGTGAAAGAGGGAATTAACATGCTGTAGATGCTCTGTGGAAAGCCTCCCATGCAGTTATACTTTGAAAAGTATTCTCCTCATCACGCTAATTCCCATGTGAAGCAAGTTGCAAAAGCTTGCTCAGTATAATTGAGCGCAACAAATCCATCCAAACCCAGGAATTTCAGCCTCCACTTCAAAATGCTTTTTGTCTGTACTGTGGATTTTACATTTAAGCAAATTCGAAAGAAGATTTCCTGTCATTTAAAAGCCCTACTACAAGAGGAATCCAGTTCTTCTAGTTCCTCTTCCTGGCAGCCAGGATGCAAAGGGAAGGACCTGTTGTGCAGGGAGAGAACGCAAAAGGATGTCGATGTGATCAGCTTTATGTTTATTTCTTTGTCTCTTAATCTGAGAAACAAAGATATACTCTGAAGCAAGATGCAAGGATTTAAAATGAAGGATTAATTAAAAACACTACGCATAAAACACAGCGCTATGGATTCAAACACAGGTAATAGATTTCAGCTCTTGTGATTAGTGCAAGTTTTTATTCACAAACTCAAATGTGCATACCATGAAAAAAAAAGACAAAAAAAGCATGAGCACGTAGGCAGGAGAGGGATGGAACAGGTGACAAGCTGTGATCCAGCCCACAAAGCCAGCTGTGGACAAGGCAGGGATACAGCAGTGCAAACCCTTCCACCGCATCCAGCCTTTGCTCTGGCAGGCCATTCATCTCTGCCTGTTATTGGGAAATTGCTTCCGAGAAAGAGGCTGTGCCCTAAACAGGACATCCACATACTGACTGGCTTTGTTGCAGGGCAAGTATTGATGCAATTTGAACAAGACAGCATTTATCAGGAGTGACGGGGGCAGGAACACGCTCTTTTTTCCCTTGTTTCCCCAGTGACTGTCTCTTTCTGTGACACGATGCTCTGTCCCAAGCCCAAGCTTCACACACCCACAGGAGCACCACAACTTCATTCTGTGACCCCCTCAAGAATTTCCTCAGCCTCTCCTTGGATGTGGCTCTTGCCCAGGTAAGCCACAGCATCGTGTCCATGCCCAAAGGCTGAGCTCTAACACATCAATATACTGCAAGTGCAAGATCTCAATTTTTTTGGCTGGTTACCAAGGGAAAACCTTCTCCACCACCTGACACTTCCAGCACTGAGGCTGAGCCTCTACTTAAAGCCTCTGGAAATGAAGTGGTTATTGAAACCCTGCAACTCAAACTACTTAGAGGCACTTAAATCTTACCCCAAGTCCAAATGGGAGCTGCAAGCATCCTGCTCCATTCAAGAGTAATAACCGATTTCCACGATAACATGCACCCTCAACAATTTCTCAGTCTCCTTTCTTCCTGGCAGGCAGCACATTTCAGTCCATGCAGGAGCACTGCTGTACCCTGCATTTCAGAATTCATCTTTGACCGAGGCTGCTAAGGCAGGCTCCGTGCTCTGCTTGGATCCTGACACCATTTCATTCTTCAGGGTTTCTAAACGTGTTTGTGATCTTGCGGCGGAAAACGAAACAGCTATCAAATTCAATTTCTTCAGTGAGGGCTTTGATAAATTATGCAGGGAAAGACTCACGTTCAAATGCCGATACACTCTCTGGGAACACCAATCACAGGTTTGAATCAACATTTTGCATTTAATCTTTTGAGAGCAATACTTAGGAGATTAAAGCAAATCTGCCCCTCTCTATTTCAGGCCACAATTACTGTAAGATGACCAGTGTAAGAAGTCAACCAATGCTTGGTATTAGTGAATTATCCTAATTCATGCAGATTCCTCTAGGACCATTTTTGGCAAGTTACTAGGCCTGATATGAATGAGAGAAAATTAAACACCAATAAAAAAGCCCAACTAAACTTAGACCTGGCAATGTGTCATGTCAAATCCAAAACCATATAGAGAATTTGGTGATTAAAAGCTTTATGCTAGAGGGTACCACACGTCTAAGCAGAGACCAGCTTCTGTTGTGAATATGCAACCCAAATCCGCTTGGAATCTAACAGGAGTGCATAATATTTATTGTAACAGATGGTATGGGTAAGATTTTTCTTTTTGTTGCTGTCATTTCACACTATGCAATGACATCATAACTAGTGGGATTCATCAACCCAAAATCCAAAAGAAAAGGAACAAAGCTTTTGGCAGGGAGCTGGAGCTAAAATTAACATAAGAGCCTTTAAAGAAAAGCTCAGAGATTAAAAATGTAAATGTTTGGCTTTTGATTTAAGCATCTCAGTACTGAAGTTATCATAAGGCAACTCCTAGAAAATACCAAGTAGTTTGCTAAACCTCTGTTTCATCTCGGCAACATCACCAGATGAAGATTTTTGAGTTTTCCTCACTGGTTGCATTTAGAGCTTTGTGGTGACAGGTTAAAGAACCCAAGCACATCTACCTAAGAAAATGCAAGCCCTGCTATAGTAGAGAGTTAACAGAATAATAAAATTCTCACTAATGCAAGAATTGAAAGAAACCAACCCCCTGACCCACACCTCAGAACGTCTCAGACATTTGAAAATATAACATAACCAAGAAAATGTTTGTTGGAGAAAAGAGACCTAAATGAGAACAGGAACTTTCAAGGTTAAACACACTGCTTTTATTTAAACATGAAGTCATCTGTAAGGAGATGATAATTAGCTAGTCTCAAATGGAAACTTCACTGAGTATCAACCTGCTGTTAGATTCAAGTGAAGCACGGCCCCAGCCAGCTCAGCGTGCCCGTGCGTGTCTGCCTGTCCCTGTCCTTGACCTGGATCAAAATACACTTTGCACTGCTGTAATTTTGTTAGAGAGAAGCTTACTGTATGAAATTACCTAAATGCATCCCTGTCACAGAGCCAGAGCCTGGGATCTGAGTGCTGAGGCATGTTTATCATCTGCAGCACCTCGGCACGATACCGTGGGTCGGTGACGCTGCCAACAGCTGTAACACACCAATGACTCAGTGCCTCACCCCAAAGCTTCTCCAGCACAACTGGGAACCAAGGCGCAGCTCCCACCTTCTGTGCGTTTTGCTGGGTTTTTTCCAGGCTGCATCTACGTTATGCTGGCAATTTTAATGCCCTTCATACTTGGTAGCTTGAAAAACTTGAGCTCAAATTCATCATTTGATAATGATTTTCCCTTAGTCTCGAAGCACAGTGAAACCATCCAAGCCAAACAATTATTGACCTGTCTCCTCCATAAGCTTCTCTGAAGCCCACACATTGCATGGAGTAACAACTTCAGACCCTGCTTCATCAACTGAAGGCCTTGTCTAGCCACAGCATCCTACCCCACAGCTCACCTGTGCAGGAAATCCTGGCACTAGAATTAACTGCTGAGACTTTTGAAGGTCCAGAGGAGGAATCCCCCAGGAAAGCACTGGCAAAGAAGATTAGACTAAATTCTGTAAGCAGCCACTGATCTGCAGGTTGAGAGCTAAGAATTCCCTCAAACCATTGCTAACGGATGTTACTGCACGGCCCAACACAGTCATCTTGAGAAACAAATCATCAGGAAAAAAAAAAAACAGCTCAAGAGAAGCCACTTGTCCTTGCAGTAAACACACCAACATCAGGATAGCCCAGCTGCACCAGTCCTCACAGACTACTGGGCCAGTCTTGCCAGAAGAGATCTCTAAATCAGATGAATACATACATACATACATGAACCAGGTCTGCCTGTAGTGGAGAACAAAAAGCTTTCTGGACCATGCCTCACCCAGTAGTTCTCTCCCTCAGGAAACAGAGAGCCAACATGTGATTCGACTTCCCACTGTCACCAGCAAAAATGGAAAATGAAATAAATTCACCAAATGCCACAGAGAGCAGCAACATTTGACTGTGCACACTAGTTAAGAGCGACTAGGAGGCTACTGAAGATATAAACCAAAAGGAAGGTCTGCAATACATTCATCTGTACAAGAGCATTATCACGGCAGGCAAACATGACAACAAGGAGTTAGAACTCAATTTAGTACATATACAGGTTGATCTTTCAAGAATAAGGAGTACATCCTTTTCCCCACTGGCTGTATACAAAACATCCCTGTAATACCTCCAAATGAAGAGCTGGTAAGCAGCTTAGCCAAATGTGCTCCTGATCAGGTGGACACCTGATTACATAAAGCCAAGCAGGCTGGGTTTGGCTGCTAGAGAGATTAGTTTAACATCACTTGGGGAACATTGGTGTTTTGATCATTCATCTCAGATTGGAACTTAAAACTCCTACAAATGCACATAAAGACAAAATTTTACATTTTAAACATCAATCCTTCAGAAAAAGCATTAGAACTTATGGACATTTAAAAGCCAGGCTAAAAGGTGGGTTTCACGTCTGTGTTCTTTGGTACGTGGGTTTTCCATGTTCTCACATAAGGTAGTATAGCTTAGAGAACACTCAGTCACAAATATATATTTAACTCCAACTGAGAAGGCAGATGGAGGTGAAAGTAGTAAATCTAGTGCTGAACAAGTTAAAAAAGAAAGTGTCATTCACACACTAGATCTCCATGTGAAATGTGTGTGTTTATATATATCTCCCTGCTTACAGCTGCAGGAATTCATAAATTAAAAGAAGTCAAATCTCATGTTAAGAAATTACTCTCAAAGCGAACCTCAGCCAAATGACGTCTCCCAAAATGCACTTCTCCCTGTGCACTGCCCCTCAGGAGTGAGAGTGCTGCTCCTACAGCACCAACCCTGAATTACCATTTGCCCTATGTAAGTAACAGCATTAACAGGCTAAAGTTACTTTTATCCTATTGTACAAGGGGGAGCCATCAGCCCTCCCAAACCAGAAAAAATATGCAATTTTGATTAATTCACAATAAAGAGAAACCTGACAATTTACTCCACTCACATTTTCCTTCTTACTGCTTTATAACTCACACTAGTAAGCATACAATAAGTATAGATCTACACATGGAAAAGTTGTAAGAGTTTGCACAATGTTGTCAACCCATTTCGCCCCACAAACCTGAGACTTATTGGCACCTACAGCAAAAAGCTGAAAAGGAAAATATCCAAAAGCAAACTACAAAACTAATGTAGTTAATGCATAGTCAAAGAGCCCTAAGTACTCCATTTAAGATACGCAGCAAGTAAAAAAAAGTAGGAGATGCCATTTCACTGTGACAAACTCACTGCAAGTCGAGAAAGCAGAACATGTCCATTAGGGGTGCAAACAACACTTCTGGGGAAAAAAAGGGGCAATCTTGCAAGTTCAAGTACAGTTCTGAATTAGGAGCCTCACCAGAAGGGTTTCTAGGCCATTGTGAGTATTCAAAGCCTTCCAATTAAGAGCAAGCATCATTTTAAATTAACACCATGTTTCAGAGGTGCTGACTGCCTGAACTTAAAATCAATGACACCAAGTTTTACTGCACAGAAGCAGCATGAGAGCAAGAGTCTGAGGGATTGCATCAATTTAGAAAGCCTGAGGAGTTAACGAGCAGAGTGTGAAATGCCCAAGTGTAGAAAGAGAGGGAAAGGC
This sequence comes from Gymnorhina tibicen, assembly GCA_013399875.1. Taxonomy (NCBI): domain Eukaryota; kingdom Metazoa; phylum Chordata; class Aves; order Passeriformes; family Artamidae; genus Gymnorhina; species Gymnorhina tibicen. Next base: position 56,149 of record VXAZ01003155.1, read on the forward strand.
TTTGCCTTCTAACAAGAAATAGTTGGAGATGGTGTATTTCTTTTCTATTTTCAGCTGAGGAACAAGGCTTTGGTTTAAGTACATGTGTAGAAGCAGATGCTGCAGTCAAAGTGACTTATACTTCCAAGATTGAGTCCATACGCCTCCAAAAGACACACACGCAGGGAAAAGCAAAGGCAGAAGTTTTACAAGGCACATCTAGAAAGAAGCACAACTGGTACAGAGTACAGGGAACTGCGGTAATCCTTCCTGCACTCCCAGGTGCTGGAAGAACAGCAGTGTATAATTATAATACAGCTAAAGCCACCTACAGGAACAGCTTTTGAATAACTTGCAGGTGATGCAACAACCACATTAACAAAAAAGTCATTCAATCCCTGGTAGAGCTATTAATGCCTAAATAACATTTAAGAGAGGTGATAATTATTTCACAGGTGAAACAAGGAGAGCTGAAGGCCTCCTCCAAAAAGGTGCACTTACCTTCATGTGCCATCCTACAACACAGCAGAAATTCCAGAGCCTCTCTGCAGTATTAGATTTGCTTTATTTCCATATCTTTGCTTCAGAGAAGCTTTTATTGAAGCTTAGAAGAGGCATTGCATATAATCACCTTCATAGGAAGGTGTATCTCCTAGCACTGGGAAGCAAAGTTTTAGGAACTGAGAGCAAACTAAAGGCCGCAAGCTTAAGACTGGAATTTTCCTGAGCTGTTTCTGCTTAGGACTCAAACACCGAAGTGGAAATTTCCCTAGGTGGAGTTCTTTGTTCAATGCAGCAGGCAATCAGAAATCCCCAAGGTCTGCAGAAATGGCACAAGGCTGATATTTTTGTCAGGGAGAATTTAAGCAATACAAGACAAAAATAATAACATGAAATTCTGCTGCAAAACACACCCTTTTTTTTCCCCGTCCCCCAAATCCTGGTGATTTCAAGCAGGCAGGTAACAGATGTAAGTATTTGAGAGAGCTTTGGAAAAATACCAAACATGATTAAAAAAAAGCAGTATCAAGTCTGCATTGCCTCAGATTTGATTACACAAAAAGGTCAAGTGATAAAAAAAACTTTGCACCTTTAAAGGCCTTGAGGGCACAGCAGAAGTAGTTTATCATTGGAATACAGATCAAATTAGCATAGATTTCTTTTCTTTTTCCAGTTGGCATCAGTGTCCTGTTTGAGGTTCTTGGGGACTTCACAAGCAAAACAAGCAAAATTCAGACACATACTGCTACGGAAAGAAACACATTAATTGCTGGAATCCATGATTTCTCTAAATTCTTCTATTCATATTCATTTGGAAGAGAGACTGTTAGAGGTTATCAGCCATCCCCACACTATGATCTGAAAGGGAGACCGACTGTCACCAGCACCAACCCTTGGGAACGCCCTAGTCAAGAGTTCAGACACCATCAATTTAAGAGAAAAAAATAAACTGCCACTCCCCTTGCTCTGTGCAGGACAGAAAGAAAAACAGATTGTAGTTGATAAGAAGATTACCGGGTGTTCCAGGGACAGGGAATGAGAGCTAAAATAATCAAGAGACAGAAAATCTACCTAATGCGACTGTGCCAATCCAACTGAACTAATAATTGCAGACATTTTTACACGTTTTCCATAACTTTCAAATGCCATCTTGATTATTGAAAAAATCAATTCCTTGCATATTCTGCATCACATTATCTGATAAAATCCAGTAACGATCACAGTATACGACCCAGAACAGTAACCATTTATTTCCTAAGCTCTGCACTGAGAGCTATTCTTGAGCAAATCTGGCAGCAATAAAGACTTGAGAGCTGCAGTCCCCCCACCAACAAGACAATGGGAGAGGACGCAGCAAAATTAAGGATTAAAATGCCACAGTTGATATTTTATGCCAGCAGATGAAGGTGGCTATCGTGCCTTTAGAGGGTGCAAATTGAATTGCAGGAATGTTTTCATTTTAATCCTTTCCAAAAACATCAGTGCCCCCTTCTCCGGGGCTGCTGCCCCTCCTGGATGTCAAGGGGCGACACCGCTGCTCTCCCTCTGCGCCAATCCTGATTTTTCACGGCACGTGTCCCTAAGCAGCAGATTCCAGAAGGGATGCGCATAGCAGCCGAATTTGTCTCGGATGTATGAGAGGAAGTGACCTACAGCTGGAGGAGTTGCCAAACAGGTGCAAGAGATTGGATGTAGCACCAGCAGCCAGGCCAGTCCCCTGCCACCAAGGCAATGCCAAGGAATCTGATCTGGGCATTAGCTCCATGCCCTCGGAGCAGCTCCATCATCTTTCCTGCAAGGTAACCTATGCACAAGTTGTTCCACAAACAGTTATCAACCATGTTCCATTGATTTATAGAAATTTAACAGAAGGATTTGTACAAAACATGTGGAATACTATTCCTCAATAGCAACCAAACAAGCAGAAATCATGGACTAGGCCAATTCCATACAACACATGTTAAAAATATCCAAGAACCACATTTACTGCCAGTTAGGAATTACCACCAGCTTAGAGCTTTGGATTTTTGCATCACACTGAGGTAGATGTTCTGCTTAACCAAGCTTGCTAAAGTTTACTGTAAACTCTCAAATCAAGCCATTCACAAGCAGCCACAAGCCTACTCTTTATCCAGCCCTAAATAACCCAGAACCTTCACAAGACGGATGCAGCTGTTTTGCATTTCCAAACAACATTCAAGCATAGATTATTAACCTCTATTTACCTGCCATGTTTGAAGCTCAGCACGTACTTTGTTCCTTGTTTTGCTGCTTCCCTCTAATAAGACAGGTTATAGTGTCAAGTTTTTAAACCCGCAAGATTTTCTCCTACCCATCTTGTTGTTTGGAGAGCTAGATTACACCAAGCTCTTGGATTTAGGATAAAGTTGGAATTTCCTCTGTCCAGTTACTTCCATATATGCAAACACAATACATATTTCGTATATACAAAAGTAATATATACTCGTATATGTGTGCCCATATATATACTTTATATATATTTATATATATATATATATATATATACACAGACCCCTATGGGCATCTAAGCCATTTCTATATGAAATGCATAGCTTTTACACTTGGCTGAAGCATCTCCCCCGAAAGCCAAGATACCAGTTCCAATCCAAAGATTTATTTTGGATCCATCAGCAACCAAATGGATTCGTTTAACCGAGGTTCTTCTCTAGAGAATTGCCCTCTAACAGTCTTCTAAGCTTCTGGACCTATCTGAAGCTGGCCACTCCTGCTCCCGTGCCAAGAATGCCGAGGTCACGTCCCCAAAAAGACAGCCCCAAGCATCCCCGTGAGACGGAGCTCCCGTCCAGGTGCGCGGCCTGAGGGTTGCGGCTTTCCCGAAAACACGGATAAAATACGAACTCACCACCCTGAGAAGGTCTCGGAGAGGCTGGACAAGCTCCAGGAGGTTCCACACCAGCCGAGACACCCCGAACCCCGCTTACCTCCCACCTAGGCATCGGGTTCCCCGGGGAAGCCTCCGCCACCCGCCCCCGCACACCCGCCCCCGCACACACCTCGATGTACCCGGCGAGCGCGGACGCGGGCCCGAGGAGAGCCAGGAGCAGCAGGAGCGCAGAGCCCATCGCCACCGCCATCACCCGCCGCCGCCCGAGCGCAACTGCGGCCGCAGCGCCCCCGCGGGGACCCGCCTCGCCAGGCCACGCCCCCCGCCTAGAGTGACAGCCGCGCGCGCCAATCGGGGGGTGGCGAGTGGCCGCACCCCGGCCCCGCTCTCAGCCAATGGGGCGAGGCGCAGGGCGGGTGGGGCCGCCCCCCGGCGGGAAATGGCTGCCGGGCCTGACGGGAGCCGTGAAGGGGCACAGCCGGGCGGGGGTGTGACGTGACTGCGGTTCGTCACCTCTGTGACCCCAGACTGCTACAGAAGTTAGCCCCCAAGTAAAACTCCGCATAGCGGGGACCCGAAAAGGCCATGGGCTGTATGGCCGTCTGTGGGCTAAACGCTTCACCACACCACTGCGGTGAGCAGGAACGCTCTGGGGTAATAAAAGCCAAATGAGCCGTTTTCCTCATCTAAAAAATAAAACAATGATGTTTCCCACTCAAAAAACCCCATCTCTACATCTATCCCCGATTTCTCAAAGCCCTTGACCCATGTGCAAGCAGCAAGTTTCTGGCCGTTCGGGTTTCGCAATATAACTCAACACGTGTCCTTCTTTAATTTATTCTTTTCCTTAAAATACAGCTATCGAACGGTAAGAATGATAATCACTGACGGCTTCATCCTGCTGGTGCTCACCAGGCACTACCTGGAAGAGAAGACATCGCATGTGCTGCCACACATGCTGCTCTGTAAACACAGCACAGCTCTCCATAAACTTTAAACAATATGCATGTATTTATAATTAAATATTTAATTAAACAACAGACACATCACCATCACCACCTCCAGTTTGTGTTTCTTTTCAACCAGAGCATGGCAGCAGTTCCTTCCAGTGCAGATGTTCTGCCACTGTTGGTGCTGCTATTTCAGGACACATTTCTGGCTTTAAAACCAGGTTTTTGTGCCAAATTTGCATTGAGGGTATTTTAATTTCACCATGTTACTTATAAATAGAAATCTAAAATAATTAGAATTTTAAAATAAGCTAACCCTTCAGGAACAAAGCAGATCTACCAAGTGCAGTTGCTGATACCACAGACCTTCCACATCTGTGCAGAGCATTTATTAGCCCCTTTTTAGTACTTTCCTTGGTTTTTCCAATGGAAATATACTGCCATCAGTTCAGGGATGACAAATGCCCACCTTGAAGAAGCAACCACTAAAGATCCCACTGGTTTCAAGAACGCGAGATCTTTTAAAATACCAATATATTTAGACTTCTTGGATTTTTTTTGGCACTGACATGCAGTGAGCCCATTGGCATTAAGTTAGAAAAGCAGTATCATGGAATCACAGAATGGTTTGAGTTGGAAAAGCTCATGTCGTTCCACGCCACTGCCAAGGGCAGGGACACCTTCCACCAGACAAGGATAGAATATCCTATAGATTCCATGTATTTGCTTTCATTTTTGTGTGAAGATATGTGAGGTGCTTAAATGGGATGGAAAAAGATCTTAGTACAAAATGTCACAGTTATAAAACATTTCCATTCTAAACTTCCATATTCTTTACTAGCTCTTACAAGTGCCATTTTCTGAAATAGGAACATTGCTGAAATGTTGCAGATGGGGTAAATCTGTATGATAGATCAATAAGCAGCCCAGTTTTAATTAAAATTGCTGACTGGTCCACTGGTCACTTATTATAGTCTCTTTCTTACACTATTTGAATACCCTTAAATCTCTTCTACTGCGGTCCTCTGGCATATATAATTTTCTTTCTAGCCTGGCCAAGTTCAGTTGAAAAATGGAGTAACAAGTTGCTTTTGAAAACTGACACATTTTAATGTAAATATTTTATTGTGCAATATGAATGCATGAGCAAATAACAAGACATTCTGAGTTAGGCTTTTCTCTTTACTTAAAAATGAGGGATTTTTTCTTCCTCCCCAGTCCAAAATGTACAAGTTCTTCATAAATCTTTGGGTAGGGGCTTTCATCAGAAGTTGAATTTATATAGTATTTAAAGTGCTACATAAATTAATTTGCTTTTATTTTTACACAGTGCTTGGTGAGTATTAATTTATGTTCACAGCAATGACTCCAACAGTGTTATCCTTGTTTTTCTGAAAAACTTTCAATCTGGTGACTCTTGGGGAAGTCTCTCAGATAAGCATGAGGTACAACCTCAGCTGCATTCTCACCTGCTCCTAGTCCTGCACTGCAGATACACCAGGGTGTAAGAACTGAAGTCCTGCAGCGACGCTGCAACACAGGATATTCCTCTTCAAGAGCAAAGCCATCAGTGCTCAGTTCACTACCTAAAAAGCAAGTGAGAAATCAAACTTTGAAGAATAACACATTTCCCTTCATACAGAGATCAGTCTTCCCAGGACAAAAAGTCCCCAGAAAAAAAGGTTTAATCTCCCAGATCTTGGTCATTCCTTGGTGATGATCAGGAGCTCTACGTGCAGCTAAATTCGTATGACTGCAGGGTGGCAGGGAGAGGGATTGAGATAAGAGTCTCCAGCAAGATGGAAATGGCATTCCATCAGCTGGAAAAAAAACAAAGGCTTTCAGCATTGAAAGGCTTTGGGGATGGCTGTTCTCAGGTGCCTACTGTCCACACAGGAGCAACAGGTCACTGCAGGCATGGTGACACTCACGATGGCCGTGGTTAATTCAGTGTGGAGCTCAATTTCAGGTGAGCACTAGTACTTGTCTGTTGCCTGTGACAACAGCACCAGTTTGAATCAATGCTGCAAGGCTGCAGCATTCCCTAGGACACCTTTCCTGCTGTTAACCCTTTTAGGGAAGTGACAGCTTACTTTTACTTCCAAGAATCCCATTTTATCCAAGTTCTGGAGCTTTTAGTGCCCTTTTCCAGGACATCTATGCTAATGTAGCACAGAGAATGTCATCCTCATCTTTGGCTGCCAGTGTTTATCCTGTAAGAAATGTTTCAAGTGAACATCTCTGCCCCTTATCACTTGCAAGACCATGATTGTGTAAACAGAAAGCACGTATTTATGATTGCAAAAATGTGCTCTGAAAGAGTAATATTAAGTTCTAGATAAAAGGAGCAAAGAGAAGTCATCAAGGACTGCATCTGGTACCATTAAAATCTCTGGAAGCAGCAACTTTAGCAAACTGGTGCATTGAGATCATGCCAGTACCCGGAGAATGAGTTCAGAGAAGTGAGGAAATCTTTGAATATTCCCACCACTCTCTTAAACTCCTGAAATTAAAGCATAAAATTAGTCTAGCCAGTGAATTGTAATCCTATACAGCTAAACCTGACTGAAGATTTAAATGGGGGATCACATCACTTGTACTAGTTCTGTGTGACAGGTAGAGCTTGCAGAGGTAGAGTTGAGTCAGTCTGGGTTTTAGGAGGTAGAATGCAAACTGAAGTTAGAAACAACTACAGAATGTGGTGGGATTAAGTAAAGAACTCCCTATTGCTTATTATTGGATTATCATAATCATACTCCAATATTATTACTGCTGAACACAATTCAGCAATATAAAAAATACTAAGCAGTACTTGTAGGAAAAATACAGTGCACAACTTGCACAAATGATGCCCAGATAACTGCCCCAACTCATCTGGAGCCATCCTGCCCTTCGGACAAGACCTCTACCTGTCACCAAGGCTGTGTAAGGGGCAGAAAGCAATGCAAAACTGTTATTAGCCAACTCAAACTTGATCCAACATCCAGCTACTTAAGTGCTGGTGGGAAATAATATTTCTCCAGACCCATAAATAACATCAGAAGGTTGCCAACCTGGTCTGGAATTGGACATCCGTATTTGGCTGCAGCACTTCTGTGTGGAAGTCCAGGGTTCCTGCAGCCTTGCATCTGTGACTCAAAATGACAACACGCTGGGGACAAGACGTAGGAAATCCAGCAGCAGTGAGATGAAGGAAACTCCTGAAGAAACTGGACTTAAGATATACAGTGAGAACAGAGATGCTCCATGGAAAGAGGGTAACAAAAAATGCAGAAGCCTTGAGAGGCAGACAGGAGCTTAAAAACAAAAAGGTGATTTCTAGGGGAATACAGTGAAGTTTAGAAGACTGAAAGGATGGAGAAAAACTAAGAACAGATACACTGCAAGTGGGGTCATACCATAAAAACAGGGATAAAAGGAATAACTGCAGACGTGAGGAAAAGCAGCACAGGAATCTGTGAAAAGGAAGTGACACAGTAAATAGTGGTGGACAGCAAGCCTTTCTGTTTCTGCTCAGAGACTTCTTTAAAAAGGATTGGTAGGGAAGAGAGAAAATCTACCCTTCATTATACCCATAAGCCCTTAACTCTTGATGGCCATTTTCCCACTGCTCTGCAGTGGCCTGAAACAGTGCCATTCATGTAGCTTCCACTGAGGTGTTTGAAGTGGGCAGATCTGCACAGCAGTTTGTGCTGTGTTCATCTCAAACAGCACAAGCCTTGCCTACAGCATGTAACAAACTGTTAAGGAAACAAGCCTGCCATTAAAACTCCTGTAACTGAAAACTTCAAAATAACCCTTCTGTTAGGTTTGGAGATATTACAGCTTTGCTGAAGCACCAGCACAGAAAGGTGCAATTGCATTGGAAAATTAAAAATGCATCAATCCAGAATACTTAAGGGCAACACAAGAGAGTGGCTGCTAAAGAAAGCTGCTTCTTCTTCGACACTCTGTATATGAATCTCAGGATCCAGAAAATGTGCTAAATCTCCTCTTATTTCTAGATGGGGGGTAAAACCAATGGTGAACTTAACTGGACAATTTGTTTTTCTGAAGACTATCCAAGGCAAAAGCAACATCTGAGAGACACATGGAATCCATTTTGGAATAGAGTTGCACATATGTAGGATTCACTTCCCAGGAAAAGAAATTACTTCTGATATATAATTCAGTAATGAGTAATGAGCCCACGCTCAGACTGAGGATCCCAAATGCAAATATAGCAGAGCCTAACCACCTTTTTAGCTAATACACAAACTGGGAATTTATGCTGCTCATTTTCTCTCTCCAGATGGATCCGAGGCTTTGAGCACTGGCAGGATCTCAAGGCAGAGCCTGATGCTTCTCCAAGGAACTGAACACAAACATTGAACCTGACATAGGGAACTCAAAAGACTGAGGGTCTAGAGGTCTACAAGTAAAGGCACAGTGAAGACACGGTGGGGAGAGAGGAAGGAGAGGCTGCTTTGCAGAAAATATTTAGTGAACTCTCATCCATTTGCTCTGTGAGACGTACCTTCCTGCAATGGCATCCTGCCTCCTTTAGCTCTTCTAGTCCACCTGTGAAGACTGAAGCAACGTTTAATCTCTGAAGATGGCAGAATCAGTCGTTCATGTATCAAGGCAACCAAACCATTCCAACTTAAATAAGCTGAGCCCCACAGCTGTGGTAGAGAGGCCATCTGAAAGCTTAAAAAGCCCACAGTTAAAAAGAATCTACCAACAACTGATATTGGCTCATTATGGTGCTGAGATTTCTCTTGTTGTCCTTGGATGCTTCTTCCCTCGCCCCTTCTCTGCTTGGCTGTCTCAGTCTCATTTCAGCAGTGTGAAAGGTTCATTTTATAGAGGTCTTTTATGAAAGATGAAAATTCAAATATGTTATAATTAGCTGCAGTTCCACATAAGTCAGTATTATTGCAGCTTTTATATTAGATCCTAATTTGTCCCACAAATGTGTGTGTGTCAAATATTACAGTAGAATGATTAATGACATCAGACATAATGGAAGGATTGATGCAGGAGACTTGCTTGAGAGGAACAATTTTAACTTCTTTTCAGTCATAATTTATTTTTGTCCTCTACTGTAAAAGAAACCTGAAATTGAAAATAAAAATGGCTTGTGTTACTGGCAAGCAAAAGAAGAGATCTGATTCATGATTTAATTCTTCGTTCAGTATTCATTGGTAGATTAAAAGCCAAATCATCTTAACAAATGGCACAGCAATGAACAACATGGAATATAAAAACCTCAGGACTTGTCCTGCTGAGTAAATGTGGAATCATTTGCAGCTTTGAAGATAAGTGTAATTCAACAGCAAAAAATTGATCCCTCCCTCCACAATCAGGTCTGATTCAGCACCTGTTGCATCAGGTATCATGGAACTGCCTGTGCTAACAAGCTTTTTCATGACACACCAAAGTCACCTTTTATTTCACCCCCAATCACTTGTTTGAGCAGTTACTCAGTTTGCAAGGACAGGATGTATGAGGAAGGAACTTATGACACAGGAACAGGCAATAAAGAATTTAAAATGTCCAGGAGACACATTATGTCTGATAATACAAATTACTGGGAACTGTAGCTTTCCATCAGCTGTATGGTACCTTTAAGTGCTTTTTTTTCCATTGCACTTAAAAGCAGAGTAACTCCAAAAATCCCCTCCTTACTTTAATTTGGTATTAGCACAGAAGGCTACAGTTTGCATCATTCTATTTAAACAAATATTAAGACATTTCCTGTTACAATCATCATTGGGGCCTCACAGCTCCCAAACACCCAGTCATCCTTCTTATTTCAACACAGGAATATTGACTTCAGGTGCTGGAAATGCACACCTGGAGACACAGGACCTGCAGCTTTGCCCTTCGGCACTATCACCAGACCCGACGTCAGGAAGGAGCTCTAGGGTCTTGTCTGAGTAGCAGCCTGGTCTTCACCTGAGAATTGGGGGGAAATCAGTGGGATACTGGAATTCCCAGGCATAGAAATTCATCTTTACAGACCTTGCTCTACAAGTTTTTTACTTCAGTGCCCCAAATACACCGAGGGCTCTACAGCACTATTGACTTACTAACTCATTCAAGAGAGAGGCTTCGTATTGTGCTCCAGGGTTTTCATAACCTTTGAAACAGAGTTCTTTGGAGGGCCACAAGGAAGTGAGATGTAGCAGTGCTTTGGCAGCTTTTAAACTCCTAAGGCAGCAAGAAGTTTGGGTATAGGTTCTCTTGGCAATAAGAAATAAATACATGTATTTGAAGTCAGTGTCAGTTGAATAAAGGCAAAGAGCAGGACACAGCTGAAAGGAACTAGGACATGTGAGTAGAAGCTGAATCCCAGTGTCTCCAAGGGAAGGAGGGGACCGCCTACAACTTCCAGCCCAAACCTGTGGCCTGAGGGGGAGAACAGCCTCTTTCTGAATCACATTTTCTCAGAAGATGAGTCAGCTCCCGAGAGATCTTTAACAAAATCCCTGTCCTGTAACTTTCCAATAGTCTTTTCGCACATCTTGCAAAGGGCTGAATTTGAAGTTGCTCCTTTTATTTCACCGTGATATTCCCTCATGGGAAGAGAGAACAGCCTGTGTCTTTTGCCATTGCAGCTTGCCAAGGCTTGAAGATCTCTTTTCTCCCCCAACATTAAAGACATTTTGCCCCACAATAATGAAAACCACCATTTTGCAAGAGAGCTTCACACTGATATCAGTGTATTCAGCGTTTTTGGAAGCAAATTACAAGGCTTCCTCCAACTCCAGGCTTTCCTGCCTTGTCCCAGTCACTTAGTTCTGACTCCCCAAGGTCTCCACCAAGATGTAGCTCATTGGCTAAGTTACAGAAAAGGAGTCTTAAGTAGAGCACTCTATTGAGGTTTGAGTTTTCCCTTTAAAATGCAAATGGCTGGTAGTTAATTCCCTTTTGGGATTTAAGAGCTGAATTTAAAATGGGAAATGATGATACAAAAATATACTTCAGAAAGCATTGCAGTGTGAGTAATGAATCCTTCGCCACATGAATGCAGATTCCTGGGGTCAGCAGACATCTTCATTTATCTGCATTTTAATAGTTTCCCTCAAAACTACTTTTGGCTAAATTTTTCCTCAACATACTACCTGGTACACTCTCAGTGGACAACAACAAGGGCAAAATTTGACCAGGTTTTCTATTTTTTAAAATCTCATGGATCAGCATATTTAAACATATATTCTCCTGGGTATGATAAATAACACCCTCATTTCTGTTAAGAAGTCTAACGAGACCTTTTCCATACTTCCTGAAAATACAGATGGATGACAGACCCATTTGCCAGCTCCTTGTTGACTGGGAAGGCTAAAAAGCAATTCAAAAGAAGTAGCTGCTTAGCAAAGATGTTAAATCAATATTCTCTTACCAATTGCAAAAGGACTGTCTTCCATCTCCCTTTCTTTTTCATAACTACCATTTTACTTTGGCGGGGTGGGAAATAAGCATATATAATTATGTCCTTAGATCAATTGATGCTTAAACACATATGCACACAGATACACCCCTGCAACCTTCCAGGGACCTGGGGATGCAAGTGCTCTAATCTGCATTTGAAATTCAGAGCGCTCCACTCCTTGCATGATCAGGCCTTAAGTAACTCAACCAGATTCCTTCTATTTGTTCTGTCTCCTGGAAAATATATCTTTACATAACCCTTCAAAAGAATCACTTCTGTGCACACAGACACTGGCACAAACACATACACCAGTTTTCATAAATCTTATCCCAGCAAAGGATGGAACTGCATCAGCAAGAGATGAAAACTACAGATCACAAAGGGGAACCGCAAAGTTCCTAGTCGACGTTTAGAAGGGCCTAAACCTGGGATCTAGTTGATAAACTAGAAATTATATCATTTGGATTCACTTCCTTTGGCACATGGGTGCAGAGCTGTGGCCAGGGAGCACATGTTGGGGGTGAAAGGGGAGCAGCCCCCAAGCCAGGTGTTCCCCTGGCCAACACCATGTGCTGATCCAGCATCAGCTGGATCATCCAGCAAAAGCACGTGGGTAGATCTCTTGGCAGGGTCAGTAATTAACTATCTGTACCACCTCAAAACCTAAACCACAATGACTTACACAAGCCTTATTTCAAGCTTTCCCTCTGTCTGTACAAGAATATATCAAATAGTCAAACTTTTCCTTTTTGCCCTTCTTTTGTTTCCATATTTTTCTGCACATTGCAAACTGTCCAAGTTCTCCAGGCTCTGTTATCTTTCTTTTTTTTTTTTGGTTAGACTGACTTCAGTCAAACCCTAGCTCTAAAAGTCCCCAAACAATCAACAAAGAACTTATTTCAGTGTGTTAAATTTGAGAAGTCACAATAAGAGCTGTGGTATGATACTGTGATATCACTCACAGAGGACTGTTACTTCATTGTGAATGGAAACAGCATCTGGCACGGGGCAGGAAATCATTTACCAAAGGAGCATCCAAGAGGTACAGCAATGAAAAATAAGATTCTAATGAGTTTATGGCTATGTAACTTGTTGTCTTCATTGGGAAGATGTTTCTTTAAAGTCAGGGAAGGAAAAATATAGCACACGTTCTGTCTTTTTTCCACCTTCAACTCCAGTGTTTGCCAATAGCTTTTCAACAATTGCATGATTCACTATTGAGTATTCCATGCTGAGAGAAAGCAGCATTCTGTACAGCACAGGGCTCTTTCATTCCTTTTTATTTCATATTTCTGTTATCAACCAACATGTCAGCTGTGAAATAAAACCTGGTGAAAAACTTTGAAAGGAGATATATTCCCAGCAGGTGTCACAGAAATACTGAACTGACTGTTAGTCTTAATTACACCTTCCGTGTGGTTTCGCTGTGTTGCAGTTGCTCTATACTAAATGAAATAGTATTAATTTTAAATATTTTTTTCTGCACTAAAAGAGAAAGTGAACAGGTCAAAATAAAACTAGGTAAGTGATGGGGAAAAAAAGAAAACAGGCATCACCAGCACAGTTCCTAAAAGTTCTGCAGCGAATTAATGAGGAAAGAGCAGAGAAGGGGAGCCAGGATGTGGAATTCAGTGCCAAGATGAATACAGGAAATCACAGGATCCCAGAATGGTTTGGATTGGAAGGGACCTCAAAGCCCATCTCATTCCACCCCTTCATACTAGACCAGGTTGCTCCAAGCCCCATCTAACCTGGCCATGAACACTTGCAGGGATGGGGCAGCTACAGCTTCTCTGCACATTTACAACCTCTTGAGGCTGAGGAGAACCACAAGGATGTGAGGCAGCTCATTCAACTTTTAGGGTATTCTCGGGTGAAACAGAACTCGCCAGGGAAACGAATTCAGCCCTTATACAGCTGATGTGAGTAGTGAAAAATGACCTTGTCATCTTAGGCCTATTCCTGTCCTTTGGCTTCCTGAATACCTCAGCAACTATAAGAATAACTTTCAAGATAATCTTACCACAGTGGCAAAGACATTTCAGTGTAAAAATCAGCTACTGAGGGGCCAGGCCTGCAGCTGGCAAGTCTCTTGATTAAAATTACTCCAAATTTGCTTTGAGAAATGCCATTGTTATTACCACGCTCCCCTATTATTCAGGCAAATTCACTAAGCAGCAGATTTTGGAAATCAGAGATCAAAGTCTGGGATCTTTTGATAAACCTGAAGAGTCCAGATCCTACCTGAGATCCCACTGGGGTGTACTGGCTTTAGAGACAGTCTTCCCAAGCAACAGATTTTAGAGCCCTGGGAAATACCAATTGCACTCTAACAGCAAAACTCTGGAAACAAGTCTCCAGGGGGATCCCTGCAAAATGGAGGCACAACAAACCTGACATGATGCAGGACACACGAGCACTCTCAGCTGGAACTGCAGCAAACCTTTTATTGCTAACTGCAGCCTCATGCTCAGGCAAGCAAATCCGGAATTTTTCCACTGTGTGCAGGCTGGGGTTACAGGAGTTCAAAGCAACAGTTGAACAATTCCATAATAACAGAGAAATGCAAAGTCCTGTCATAACTTTACCGTGTAAATCTGCTGCTTTGAAGAAAACACCTTTGTTTTGGGTCAGGTTTGCCAGGTGCCTGGGCACACCTGGAATACATAACATTTGAGTGCACCTGGATAACATCACCTGAGCTTTGACAATGAGGATTATTTCCTGGGGAAAAAAAAATAGACTGGCTCAAAATAATTAGGTTATGTTATGTTATGTTCACTAAGAGATTTTGGGAAAGCAAATTTGGCATTTCTTCCCAGACTACGGTATTTGCATCCTTCCTCCCCTGTCATTTCACTGAAGCAGAAGCCCTGCCAGCATTCCCTGCTCTGGGCAGCTCTGTGTTTTTCCCCTGAGTAGCACATTCTTATGTTTTTCCTGTCTGTGTAACTACAGAAGTGTCTTATTTGCAGCCATCCGCACCAGGGCAGAGGCTGTGGCTTCAGTCTTAATGGCTGTCTGCAATGATATCATTTGGTTTTTATCAGCTTCAGAGATAAGGCAGCAGTAGCTCCCCGACAAATCCTGCCACTTGCTCCATTTGATTCCTTCTGGTCTCCTAAACCAGTTGTTTTCAAAGGCATTCAGGTATCTGTCTACAGCGTGGGTGGAATACACTTACCTTCCAACTCAGTTAAGTTGGAAAACATTCCCTCCTTGAAACTAATCACTCACTAAACAAACATCTCTTTTCTACCCAGACAACCACCCTCTTGAAGGACACATCCAACTGCAAAGAACAGCACTGCAAAAATACTTTGAATACAGTCCAAAATGACACCAGTCCCGGGGTCTGCACAGACAGCTCCTGCTGCAGGATCAGGACTCACACAAGAAACCCCAGCCCCCAAGGTGGTGACAAGCAACACAGCCCCACCCACATGCCATAAGGGGGTGGGGGTTCTTCCACTTAAAATCCCAGAATACTGTAAGAAAACGTCAGCAGTGTTTTTCTTTTCAAAGACCTAATTTTAACATGTTATGATAGAAAATTAAGGAAGGACTTGAGAGCATGGTAAGTAAAGGCTTAAAATTAAGAAAAAAAACCTCAACCACAATTGAATTTTTTTTTTTGCACCAGTCCTATAAGCTGTTAACAAAGAGAGTAATAATACAAACATTAGATTTGAGACAGACTCAAATTCCAACTTTATGAAAAAAAAGCCAAGCCAACTTCTCCAAGAACCAAGGGCTAAGCTGGGACTAAGCTCTACCTTCAGGACCTGAACAACAGTACAGCACCAAGTTAGGCCTCCAAGGCTACTAATAAATCTTCCTGATCCTGAGCAGCTTCATCTGGGACCACTCCCACCCCCCTTCAAGTCCAGGAGTCCTATTTAAGCCGAGCTCAGCCCCCCTCGCTCCTTGTCTGAGTAAATCTAGAGCAGTACTGGGCTTCAGCTTAGTATCAATTATAACTGCCTATGGATCTTAAATCTGTGCTATTGTTCTGGACTAGGTACATTAACTAATGGATTTTGTCTTACTTTTATTACCAGCCTATATCATGAAATGTAAATTCAGTTCCAATCTTGGACTCAGGTCTGCCTTATCCTCTTGAACTTGCCTGCTGACCTGTATTTTTGAATGCTCTCTGGATACCATCTCTAGATGAACCTTAGTTATCTTCTACAGGTGCTGAAGGATGGAATAGGAACTGGTGAGTATTTCCATAAGCTTGGAAATTCAGACTTTTAGATAAGAGCTGGAGATATCCCAGGGGATGTTTTTTGCCCTTAAAATCAATCAGTTTCTGAAACTACATCATCTATGATGAAATCTCTGTAAAAGCCCTGTTGCCCCACTAGAGCGGAGGGACTGGGCAGACAGCTGGGAATGAGGAATGTGTTGGACAGGAGGAGATGAAAGAAACATGGTTTGTGTAGTCTGACAAAACAAACATTGGAGAGGATGCGACTGCTGTCTACAAATATATCAGGAGAGTAAACACTGGGGCAAGGATAAGGACCCTACTTAAATGGCATGAACTAAGCAGAAATAGACTTTAGAAAAAAGAACCAGCTTGTCTTTGGTGATGTTTTTAGTCTCTTGTTCAAAGCTGCAAGAATGAAAGTCTCAGTTTCTCATCAGGGAAAGCCCGCTTGGGTTATACACTGAGGTGTCTGTGATGAAGAGGACTTGGTAGCTTGGAAACCCTCTGCCAGCTCCTACATCTATGAGAAGGTCAGAATTCTAATTTCTAACTTCTGAAGAAGGAGGAAGACTGACCATCTGACAGATAAGTATTTTTATCCTTATACATACTGAAAAAGGATACAGAGTTTTCCCAGCTAGGAGACTTTTAGCTGTTCTATAAAAAGCCAAGATAAACAGAGTATAGAGTTAGTACATGTACTAAATTAAATCTTAAAGTATGACTTTTTTTAATGAAAATATGGCTGCTGTCTAAACATCTACCATAAGTTATCACTGAACATGTTTTTACGTTGTCTCTTTTATTCATCTACCAAATGTATGCAGAAGCAGGAGAAAGATCTCCGAAGATCCCTTCTTTCCCAACAGAGGTGGGGGAAAGCTGACTGTCATCTCATTAGCACATTTTGAAAAAGGCTGTATCAAATCCTTTCCCAGTGCTGGAGACAAACCTGGAAAAATTAGAAATCTTTTATAATGCACTATAGGAATAATTTTAATAGAGAATATTAAACCTTTATTTAACTTCCTACTGAACTCAGAAATAGCCCAAAGCATGGAGAACTTCCTGAGTCATTCTGGCCTGCTTAATGGAAAGGAAACCCAAACACCCTCTGTGTTTACTTTGCAGTTGATGCACAAATGATTTCCTACTAATGGCAATGCTTCTACACAAGCAGGGCTGGGCCATGGAGACACCTGAACTCCAGTGGGAAATCAGCCAGTGGTGTTGGGTGCTGGCAGTTCAGTGCTGTCAGGATCAGGGTAGCTGAGATCCTTCCCAGAGAAGAAATGTGTGCACTAAAACAACAGTAATCCCAGCTACAGAAGTAGCTGACCTGGATTTGAAGTTGAACTACATCTGTCCAGCACAGATTTCTGGGAAATGCTCCAAGAACGAACAAGTCTGGCAATGGAGAGAACTGGGTTGCACTGGAGTTCCTGTACTTGCCTAAACTGGGCTGACTGGAACCACAACATGCTGCCTGCAGAAAGGCTGGGGCTCCACAGGAGCAGCCGAGCACAAGAAGGAAAAATCCCTTTCTCACCCTGCAGAATCTTGCAAAGAGACCGTTTGCAGCAAAAGCTGTGAAATGCTGAACTCCCAGTTGATTTCTGTCTTCTTAAACCATAGGATCTCAAGGCATCACAGGACCAGCAGCTGCCTTTATAAATATTGTTCTAATGGAGTCAGGGAGATATTGGTGTGTGAGTGGCAAAGTATTTTCCCTGCAGGCATTTTGGCATCAGGACTCACTTTTCCTATCCCTACACCCCAGAAAGGCTTTGCTAAATAGATTTTCAGTGAACTGAAAAGCTGCCTTTTCCTAAAATTTGCTGTATCTTTTACCAAATGCTTTGTGAAGATTAGGGGGCTGGGAGTTGATGCAAGTTGTTTCCTGGCTTATTTCTGTGCCTCTTTATTATTAAATATTGGGGGATAAATGCCACTTAGTTGGGGACAAATCAGGCAAAAAGAGAGCCAATAGTGAATGCGTGAGGTAAAATGTTTCAGCTAATGGTATGTTTTTCATTTAAAATAAAATTTTAAATTTTGAGTTGATGCAGATGCTATTACAACACCCTCAAACTTGGCTTAGTCAATTTTTTCTTGCAGTTAAAGGAATTAATTCAGCATAAAGGAATTAATTCAGTTAAAAAAAAAACCTGCTAATTTTTGGGGGGAGGAATGATCCTGAGAACCAAAATAAAATAACTTTATTGTACTTGTATGTGTTTTACATGAGGCCACTTTAATTAAATTTATTGTGGCTTACTCTATACTAGTGAATTCATGTTTTGTATTCTCTGTGCAGGATGAAAAGTAATTACATTTCAGTTGCATTATAATTTAGCAGGTTCTAACAGACACAGGGACAGGGCTGAAGTTTTTCCATCTTCTAGATTGGAGTTTTAAATCACAGACAGCTGCTGACTTGCACAAGGGGTGGGAGGTGGGTGCTACAAAGCGTAGACCAATTCCATGTGCAGTTTAATTTGGGAATCTAGACTTAAGTACCTACTTGTCATGCACAGAAGGAGACTGGGAGGTCACCAGGGCCAGGGAGGCAGTGGTTGCTTCTATAACTCAAATGAGTTTAGAGCACTTGAGCATTTTTCTTTGTCATGCTTAATCTATGTGCTCCTCAAAATGGAATTATGTCATGGAGAAAAATCCAATAACCCCAACAAAACCCGAAACATCCATATAGACAGGGAAAAACCAGAGAATCTTTCTAGGGGATCTGAGAGAGGGTCAGGGAGCAGCTTTAGGGAGTGGGGTCTAGGTGTGGGAGGCTTGTTTTTTACGGCAGAGACTTCAGAGTGTTTTTTCTGGGTGAAAGGAAGGGGTGAGGAGGACCAAGGGAAAAAGGGCAAAAAGATACTCATGAGTAAATTAAATGGGGTGGAGTTCCAGTGTGCTTTTCCACCTGGAATCTGAAAAGGGGAGAGAAGACAGTCAGCACACTTGCTTCCATGTGGGAACTAGTGGAAAAATGAACCTTGGAGGGGCGAGAGGTAAGAGACAGAACAGGCAAGATGGGAGAAATTGCTGCAGCAGCAGCATCCAAAGGAGATTATGACCTGGGAGCTGAGTGGGGAAAGGAGGATTTTCAGGAGCGTTACAGCACATTCCAGACTGGAGGTGAAGGCGGGTATTTCATGTAGTTCACTTGAACTATGCAGATTAGAAAAATAAATCAACCTCATGTGAAGGCCTCTCTCTCTGCCAGCACAAGGCTGTGGGGAAACAAAGCCAGTGCTGGAGCATCAGAAACAACACATGAAATGTGGGAATTACAATAAGCATTACATCAGATGCCGGATACTGCAGGGGATGAATCAGACCAGCATCTGGCAGCTTGCTGCATCCATGGTGAACTTGCACTGATTTGACTACAAGGGGAAAAAATAACCTGTGGAACAACTTTCGATGTGAACCCTGTTTCAGGAAAGGGCACTGTTCTGTATTCTATCCTGGGACTACATCTCTTGTGGTAGAGCCAGCAAGTCTTCAGAAATGTTAGGGAGACTCTTGGAAACCCCAAATAAAAATGCACTTTGATTTTTTAAAAAGTAATACGTGGAGCTGTTAAAATTTGTAAGAAATAAAGCAGTTTTGTTTGCTCTTATGTATTTCCTTGTCGTACTTGTTCTCCTAAAGTTTCAGCATGGTATAATGGAATTGAAACTGGTTTTACGGGACTGAGAAATAAATTGGCTCCATGACTCCCATAATTTAAATTAAGAGAGCTGCCCAGAAATGTAAAGTATAGTTAAGGGGAAAAAAAACAACAAACTTCTAAATTAAACTAATTCTACTCACTGGAGGTTTAAAACCCATACCTAACATTTTAAGATTAAGTTCATAAACACAGTTTGGAAAATTTGTATCTCTGTGGGCTGTTTTTGAAGTTTTGATTGCTCATGAAAGGGGCTGGGTCAGTACAACAGGGGATGATTTCAATATACAACAGCAGCTCTTAATTTAAAAGACTAGTCCAGACTTTAAAAGGACAGACCTAATGGAGAGTTACACTTAATGGCCTCAAGATCTGACCCCCTTGCTGTTCTCCCAATGCAGAGACTGAGCAGAACCACTTCTGTAAAAGTAGTGATTCATTTTTAACCCAAATTTCCCCTTCCTGTCCTCCTGGGCTTTGGTCAGTTGGCCACAATGGCCCATTGCAAGATCTGTAGCTGCCCACCCTGCAGTGAATAGTGGTTTACACACAGTCCATGAAACCATCTAGAATAAGGTCCTGAAAGGTCCTAAACACAGGGATTGTCTGGCTTAACAAATATGCACTGACCTACTAGATTGAAGAGCTACCTGAGTGTGTGCTAATAGCAAATGAGGGATAAGAAAGGGATGTTTTTCCTTGCCACCATAATACAAATAGATAAATACTCAACACAAGTATGGCAGTAACCCCACCGGAATGACCAATTAGTTACATTTTTGAACGATAGTAATTATTATCCTTCTTTGAGCAGACATTTAGGACTCAGACACATGTACCATAAAAAAAATTAAGTTATACCACCATTTAGGGTCATTTTAGGCAGAAGGAGCCCTTTTGTGGGCACTTTCTCATGGGTTGACCTTTGACAGATATTAATAGCTCACGTTTCAGCTTTTAGTTTATCAGCTTTAAGTAAAATTCCAGTGGAATCCGCTGGTTTTGACACAATTTTAGGTTATTACGCTCCAAGGGGCTGCCAGATGGGGCTGAAGGGGCTGCAGAGCATGGCGGCTGGGAGCCACGAGAAGTTTGGGAGCCCCCTCCTTACCCAGGCCGGAGCGGGGGATGGGCCTGGCCCTGCCGGTCCAGGAACATTGGGAGTGAGGGGTGTGCGAGGTGTCGCCGCCCCGCCCCTTCCCGCCACCAGGGGGCGCGCGGCGCTCCCCCGCCCCGCCAGTAGGGGGCACTGCCCGCAGCGCCCACACCGCCTCCCCCAGTGGGAGGGCGGAGCGCCGCGATGAAAAGCGCGCCGTGATTGGCGGAGATACCCTTGGCGGGGATGAGAGCGGGGCTCTGATTGGCCGCCAGCACCCGAAGAGAGGAGTAAAAACCTGGGCAGAGGACACCCCCCCCTGCTCCCCTCCCCGCGGATCGGGGTCCCCCCCCTGCGCCCCGGCCCCCTGACCTGGACGCTCCGAGCCTTTCCTTGAGGAGTTCTGTGCCCCATTGTGGCTG